>SSNS01000010.1:4446073-4450809 GCA_006937985.1 Aphyosemion australe | reverse complement strand
AATCCCCACCTGGATTTAACTAAGCAAGTAGGTAGGAGCCTCCTATTGGATAATTACTGCATGGGTGATTATCTTTCAGCTGGCAACAAGTTATTTAACCCCAACTGGTGCAATGAATTGCTTAACGTTACTTAGTGCATTATTAAAATGTTGGATCCTTTTACAGTATTTACACCCAGCAGGGCTCTGAGATCCAAGAAGCAGTCAGCTGGTAGAACCCCGGGTCAGAACCAAACAGGGTGAAGCTGCTTTTATGACCTCAAATGTGCCCCAACTCTAGTAACGTTTAAATCAAAATCGAAAACTTTCATGCATTCATTAGCTTTTGAATGAATGTTTCATATGTTGCACCTTCTGCACTGTAACTGCTCACCCTTTAACTTTGCCTTTTTATCTAATTCTTAAATCTGAAATTAATTTGTGTATTTTAATTATGCTGTCATGTTGATTTTGTTGTTCTTGCTCCTGGAAAGCACATAGAATTGCCTCTGTGTATGAAATGTGCTATACAAATAAAGCTGCCTTGCCTTCTCATTTCTTCAACAACCATGTGGAAAGACACATCTGGTGGTCGTGGAAAAGATGCTAGTCTGTGTGAGAAGGGTCACATCATTGGCATGCATCAAGCAGAGAAAACATCTAAGGAGATTGCAGAAACGACTAAAACTGGGTTCAGAACTGTCCAACGCATTATTAAAAACTGGTGTGATGAGTCCAGATGGACCCTGTTCCAGAGTGATGGGTGCATCAGGGTAAGAAGAGAGGCAGATGAAGTGATGCACCCATCATGCCTAGTGCCTACTGTACAAGCCTGTGGGGGCGGGGCTATGATCTGGGGTTGCTGCAGTTGGTCAGGTCTAGGTTCAGCAACAGGATATGCTCCAAGAATGAGGTCAGCTGACTACCTGAATATACTGAATGACCAGGTTATTCCATCAATGGATTTGTTCTTCCCTGATGACACGGCCATATTCCAAGATGACAATGCCAGGATTCATCGGGCTCAAATAGTGAAAGAGTGGTTCAGGGAGCATGAGACATCATTTTCACACATGGATTGGCCACCACAGAGTCCAGACCTGAATCCCATTGAGAATCTTTGGGATGTGCTGGAGAAGGCTTTGTGCAGCGCTCAGACTCTACCATCATCAATGCAAGATCTTGGTGAAACATTAATGCAACACTGGATGGAAATAAATCTGGTGACATTGCAGAAGCTTATCGAAACAATGCCACAGCGAATGTGTGATGTAATCAAAGCCAAAGGCGAAATATTAAAGTGTGTGACCTTTTTCTTGGTGGTGGCTTTTATTTTGGCAGGGCAGTGTAATTGCTTATCTTACAGTTTATTATTTTATTCAGTTGTTTTTCAACTAATTAGACTTTTTTTTTACATTGAGTTAATTGCTTCCAGGTGATTTATTCTCAGTTTTTTCACAATTACAGCTGAAAACTTTGTGTGTTCTTGATAAAGTTTAATTTTTCTAATAAAATAAACTGTGGTTTGTGTTTTCTGAAGCTATTTCACATGTTGCTCACGACTCCCATGTTGACCGCAGAGGCTGAACGATGCTTTTCCACACCCAAACAAACCGAGACGTTTCTCTGAAATACCCTGACACAGGGGAGACTAATGCACAGGCAGCTGAAAAGCAGCTGACACGCAACATCCCTGATTTCCATAAAGCAGCAATTGAAAAATTTGCTCACCTAAAAGAGCATCGTGACAAGTTTGTGTATAAATATGAAACATCCAGGCTCACAACACTCCTGGTTACAGCTCAACCTGCTCATCTTCACTCCAACTGATATTTAACATCAACAAGCTGGAAAACAGACTTAAAAATAAAAAACATTCAGAAACATCCGAGTTTTTCAGAATTTTGCCCTGACAGCATGTCTCCATTAGCTGCTTTATTTAAGTCTTTGCCTTATGTTCTGTTGTTTTATTTATTTATTTCTTTTTGAATGAATTAAATTAAATAATAAATTAAGTAGATTCACATGAGCCTGCACTTGTTCTCACCCTGTGACATAGTGGGGATTTTGGTAACACTTTACAATAAGGGTCCCTTTACAAATATTACTTAGTCCATTATTAAGCATTAATAAACTATTAAAGTAAAAACAACTGCTTAATTTTAATGGTAATATTAAATAATGCATTACTAAGCAGACACCACCCTTTGTCCTAACCTTAAGGACACTTAATAGGTAACAATATTGGGAACGTTATTTAAGTGATCCTTTGTTTATTAATGCTTAATAATGCACTAAGTAACATTAATAAAGGGACCCGTATTGTCAAGTGTTACAGGGATGTTTTTTTTGTCCTCTGCATCTAATTCATCATCATCACCATCATCATCATCATCATCATCATCATCATCATCATCATCATCATCCTTTATTTATAAAGCACCTTCTTACATTATTCATGCAAAAAGTGCTGTACACAGTAAAGTACAAACATACCAATTATATACAGTTAAAAACAATATCACATAAAAGAGAATAAGAGAATTAAACCGTCTCATATCCAGACAGCAGCAGTAAGAGAAAATAAAATGCACAGAATAAACAAGACTTACTCCGACTCCTTTAGAAAAGCCAAATAATAGAAATGGGTCTTTAATCTACTTTTAAAACCATCCAGTGATGGGGCTTGCCTGACGTTCCATAATTTAGGTCCCAGAAATGAAAAAGCCTGCTCTCCTCTGGTGACCCGGTTTACCTTAGGAACCACCAGTAAACCCATTGTAGACCTAAGTGGCTGTAGTGGAACATACCGGGCTAGAAGGTCAGACAGATAAGGTAGGAGAGTTCCCAATAGTGATTTAAAAACAAAAACAAGATTCTTAAAATAAATCCTAAAATGAGTGGGCCAATACAAGGATACCAGTATGGGAGTGACATGATCCCTTCTTCTGGCCCCCATCAGAAACCTAGCTACTGAATTTTGGATCAGTTGGAGTCTAGACATTGAGGCTTGATTCATTCCAGCATAAAGAGAATTACAGTAATCCAGACGTGAAGTAATAATGTTTGGAGTACTAGCAAGAGAAGAAAAGGCACAGGTGGCCGTACGCAACTCAACTTCCTTGGATTGTTGTTTTAAAACATTCGTCATGTTTAAATTCAGTTAGTGAGCGGTTCCGGTTCGGGTAGTTCAGCCGCGCGTCAGATTCATCTGAAAATTTCCCTGTGAGAACAGAACGGAGAGACTGGATTTCCCTCTTTTGTGTGGAGGATAATTGAGTGATCAGCCAGTTAAAAAACCTACAGGGTGACACCGTAACTCTCTGCTTATCTGTGTGTGTGTGTGTGTGTGTGTGTGTGTGTGTGTGTGTGTGTGTGTGTGTGTGTGTGTGTGTGTGTGTGTGTTCTTTAGGGCATTCATGGCAACTTAGTTTTCTGACTAATTTTATATTCTGCTTTACTGTTTTCTTTACGTCACTTAAAACGAGCAGCTGGTTATCAGGCGTTTTTCTTGGTCTGTTTTTGTGCTGGAGCAGGGAAACAACTAAAACATGATGGACATGGAATATCGAGGACCAGGGTTAGAGAGCTGGTGTAAAAAAATAGGCGTCATTGTTTTTACTTCAATAGCTGGTGAGCCGGTCTCGGCTCAAAATGCCCGGCCTGATTTTTTGTCCCAGTCCAGCCCTGCCCACACATACTGAGTTCAAACAGATCATACCAGATTGTGCATTTCTGTGTAAAATTGTCTGTAATGCTATTTTCAAGATTTGGCTAAAACAGCTGTAACTGCATCCTCTCATCACAAGATGCTCTTAGTCTGCAACACATAAAATGATTTTCAAGCACATTTAGTGGTTCTCTTGTGGTAAAATCAAACATACTGAGTGAAAGAATGTGATTTTTGGTGTAACAGATTTATGTAAATCAGTTGGTACCTGGTCAAGAGAAATGTTGGCAGCATAAAGGTTTATGAATCAGAATCTTTGGTTTTGATCTAGCTTCACGGTCCTGTTGGAACGATCCTCCGTTTTTCCTAAAGGAGGCTGCTCAAATATCTGTCAACAACAGCTGCTATACTGACAGCTCGTGACCTTTCCTGAAAAACCCACTTCAAGGAGTCGTCGTTTCTCATCAGCCATGTAATCGTACTGATTCTCATCTGTGTAAAGTAGCTGCTCCAGTTTAAACCACCTCTACATGCCGTGTTTGATGTGTGTGTGTGTGTGTGTGTGTGCGTGTGTGTGTGCGTGCGTGTGGTAGTCAATATTCAGTTATCATTAACTTAAGGTCAGATCAAGCTTGAGGGGGTAGTGCAGCCGGGATCTCATCGATTAGACAGAAACATAAAAGTGATTTAAACCCTGAGGAAACCGTTTTATTCTAGTGATCTCAAAGAGTGAACACTTGTGAACGTGTGGGCACATTTCACAACATACAGTATGCATATGTAGTCTGGGATGATATTGCTCTATCTAACACCCTGTGCCTCTATGATATGCAGTAATTGGCTCTACTAAGCCACAAGGGCTTTAGAGGGTCTTCATGCTTGTTGATAATATCTGAGGCACAATCGGCTTTTGTGATCATCCCAAAGGTGTAGGAAGAGTTCAGGGTTCTGCATGCCCTCAGGTTCAGCAGCAATTTATTCTGTTTCTTTGGTTTGATGCACCAGGGACACGGTTATTTTAAAACAATCCAGACAGATCAAGAAAACTCACATTAAATCAGTCTCCTGCAGGGATTTCATGTGCAAC
>SSNS01000010.1:4368573-4441073 GCA_006937985.1 Aphyosemion australe | reverse complement strand
GGAAGTGTGAAATCCTCATTAGTAACTGGTTTGATGTTTAGAGAAGTGAAAATGCAGAAATTCGTGCCACTGTGGCACCCAAGCATTTTATTGCCTTTTTAATGCATCACATTAGTCAGGAACACATTATTCATATTGATCAAAAACAGTATGAGAAGAAGGACATGTGGGAGACTACCAGGTCTGTCTGCATGCTGTGTTTTATTATTGCAACACAAGAACTGAAAACTTGATGTGTCATTAAAACAAAAACACATTAAAGCTGTTATAACAAATCAACAGAACAAGCTAGTATTTGAACACAAACACAGTCATGGAACACTCACCCTTCCCCTCGGGTATCATCCCTGAGACGCTTCTGTTGGAACCAGAAATCGCGATGTCGGACAAAACAAGATGGCGCTAAACACCAGTCACCGTTTTCTAGGTCCAAACGTCTTTTGTTGTCCGTGACTTCAAATGGTGTTTTTCTTTTTGGGACTCTGGTAGTTTGTCCTAAAGTTGAAGTGGTAGCAGCTGTGTCTTCTGCTCTGATATTATTGAGCGGAGAACCTCTCACACCAGTGGTGTTCTGTTGATAAATACACAAGTGTGTAATGGATGGAGGACCCAGGGAAGTGCGGCGGTTCGGTGAGACAACCGAATGGTCCAATGGTTGTTTTTGGTCCAAAATGTGTTATTGTGTGAGAGAACCACTTTATAAAAATGTTTTTGTTTGTTTTTTAATCTCCTCAATATATTTATAGCTCTATATGTTAGAACATTGTTAAGGGGCATTAAAAAAATGTTTTAAGCTCAATTGTTTCCCAGATTTTCTATTGCAGCTTTGAGTTGTGAGATTGTTTTGGTTGATGTGGAGCACTGGGAGTCTGTCTGGGAGCTCTGGCTCTCCTCCTGATTGTTAGTAGACTAACCTAAATTTGGGATGCATGGGAATTATATTCGTATTATTTCCTCTTTCATTCCTTTCTTCATTTGTTACTTATTGATCAACATATTTACACATTCTACTTATAACTTGTGTAAAACTGTGATGGAGATGGAGCTGCTGTCAATACCTAAATTACTGTTAATGTGAATAGTAACTAATTGTTATTATTGTTGTTATTATTATTGTTGTTGTTGTTCCCCATCCATATTGTTGACCCTTCACCAGCATAAATAATTTCTGAAACAATAACCCTCCAGTGGAAAAATGCTGTATGTATGTGTGTGTGTGTGTGTGTGTGTGTGTGTGTGTGTGTGTGTGTCCATATTATTTTTGTATTTTTCCGTCCAACCCCTCTCTTTTTGTAGCTCTGTCAATACTGTCACTTGATGCAAAAATGTTTTTTTACCTAATCAAACTTATTAAAAGTCACTAACATTATCACGTCCATCAAGTCCTTCTCTCTCTCTCTCTCCCTCTCTCTCTCTCTCTCTCTCTCCCTCTCTCTCTCACTGTGTTTTTTCTCTTTGTCTCTCTATTGGTCTCTCTCTCTGTTTCTGTCTCTACCTCTCTCTTACATGCGTTCTCTATTTCTTCTGCTCTTTCTCTCTCTCTCTTGCACGCGCTCTCTCTCTCTTTATTCCTCTCTCTCTCGCTGTGTTTTTCTTTCTTTGTCTCTCTCCCAGTCACTCTCTCTGTTTCTGTCCTTACCTGTCTCTCTCTCTTTCTCTCGCTCTCTGTCTCTCTCTGTATCTGTCTCACTCTCTGTTTCTGTCCTTACCTGTCTCTCTCTCTTTCTCTCGCTCTCTGTCTCTCTCTGTATCTGTCTCACTCTCTGTTTCTCTCTCTCTATGTTTCTGTCTCTACTGCTCTCTCTCTCACTCTCTGTCTCTCACTCTCTGTATCTGTCTCACTCTCTGTTTCTGTCTCTCTCTGTATCTGTCTCACTCTCTGTTTCTGTCTCTCTCTGTTTCTGTCAACCTCTCTCTTTTTTCTCTTTCCCTCTCTTTCCCTCTCTCTCTCTCTCTCTCTCTCTCTCTCTCTCTCTCTCTCTCTCTCTCTCTCTCTCTCTCTCTCTCTCTCTCTCTCTCTCTCTCTCTCTCTCTCTCTCTCTCTCTCAACACGATTAAAAGAGAAAGTAAACTTTGACGTGTTTAGTCTTCTTTGTCATGGAGGTTCAGCACCAGCAGCTGTGCAAAAACAACTAAAGCAAACTCAAAGCCTTTTCAAAGTTTTATTAATTATTTATCATTTGTTCTTACACATATCAGCCAAGCAGGAAAACTTTCCCTTCAACAACCTCAACAGTTTCAGACTGAAAGCTAATTATAGGAGCTTCGTTTTTTGTTCAAAAGTTTGATTTGTTTTGTTGAAACAAGAATTTCTCCAAATTCACAAAGCTCTTTAGGATTACTCTAAAAACACACTCAGCATCAGAACACCCTGATGTCACATTTCCACACAAACGTCTGCTCTCCCTCGAAGAGCATCCAGAAGATTTGGGCCAATTTTGTACGTTTCTCTTGCTTTATAATGTGCAGATGCATATATCTCATAAATTTTGTTGTTGTTGTTGTTATATTTCACCAAAACTCTGTCCATGTTGCTGTCCGGATCCCTGGGGTTGTAATCCTTCCTGACTTCTTCTGGCAGGTCCCTGGCATGAGGAGCGTTCAGGTTCCCGATGGTGTAGTAATCAAACTGCTGTTTGTCCTCAATCACTGGAAGCAGGTGGTGGGGCCCTCGGTTCAGAAACATGTGAAATCCATATTCTCCTTTTGTGGGATGACACAGGGCCCTCATGTTGTTGTCCAGGCAGTTCTGGACGTACCACACCAGAAGCCTGAGGCCGTGGCGTGGTGGGGGTGTACCAAAGCCGCTCCGCTGCAGCTCTGCTTCTGAGTCCAGAGTCGTCAGAGCTGAAGTCAGGATCAGGGACAGCAGCAGCGTGACATGAAACAAGAGGTTCTCCTTCTTCATCTGAGCCATCTGTGAAAGTCAACACAGGAAATGATGATTAAGCCATGAAAGTTAAGCTACTTAGTCGTATCTAAACGACTCACCTCTGATTTGAAGAAGCAGGAATGCAGATATAACAGAAGCTGTTTGCTGCAGCTTGTCTTATCTGTATATATCGAGAAGTTGCTTGTGTGGTTTCAGCATGAGGGTGGGATATTTGAACTTCCTCTTTGTGATGAAAAAGAAAGCACTTCTGTGGCTGCACAGCCTCTGATGTACTGCAGGTGTTCAGATGCAGATGTTTCCGGTAGGTTTAAAATATCCCCACCTCAGATTCGTTTATTATCCTTCTTGTTAAAAACACGGAGAAAATGCCTCTTAGCCTAACCCAGATAAATATGAAGTCACTAACAAATGCCAAAAATCAGACTAGCAGCATGAGCAGGAGAGAACTCAGAGGTCAGCATTCGTGAGTCTCACAGCTTCAGGAAATCAACTGTTCCTCAGTTTTGTTCTCTGGGCTCTGTGACTGCTCATTCTTGGGCCTGAAGGAAGGAGGGTGGAACGTTGATGGGCTGGATGGGTTCATTGTTTTGCTTTTGTACTGATTCTTCTGATGGAAGCATCCTGTAGAAAAGGGGTGCTGATGTTGGTCATATCTAAAAGATCTTTACATATCCTTATCAGCCTCAAAGTGAAGAAGAAATATATCAGGACACTCTCCACGACACACAAGTACAAATAAGTAAGCACTGAGATATTTTTAATGATGCTGGCTGTGGTAATTTCCTGGGTAAGGTCAAGGGTCATGTGCAGACCCTTGTATCAAGCTGATTTCACCAGCTCCAGCTTCTCCACCACCCTCATCAAAGGCCTGCTGGGGGATGAATTTAATATTTCCTGTTCCAACTCACTTCATTCATTCATATTACCTTCACAGGTTCTGCACAGGCATGCTAATGACCCATTTCTTTAAACAAGGGGTGTTGAAGCAGGGAATGATTTAAATCCTGTACGTAGGCTGGAGGTGTACACCACTCACCAAGCTACTCTACCGCTGTCGGGTACGTTGACTCATCACTGTTGGAGATCAAACCATCAAGAGCAGCAGCATCTGACCTCTCATGACGGCCAGAATATCCTCAGGGTGTCTGTGGGGTTTTAAAAAGTCATAAAGACTTTTAAAATTGATCATTTGAATTTTATGCCACTAATAAGTCCTAAAAACCTTCAGGTTTTTCAAAGGAGGAGTAATATGAGAGGTCATTTGGAAATTCCTCTGTATTTTGGGTTTCTTTACACTGTGACAAATTTACAAAGATGATGCAGCAGACATGCAGCTTTTTTTTCTCCAAATACTTTTTAATGTTTTTTTTTATCCAGCACAAACTTCTTCAGAAAGTTAAACCCAGTATAAAGTGTGTTATTTCTGTTTTCAGAAATGGAAATAAGGACTTCAATCTGTTGTGGCTTTTGAGATGTAACACCTGTGATACTATCAAGGATAATAAAACAACTTGGACCATTTATCAGACAAACACACACAGGCTCACATACGAAAACCAAAATAAATAAACAAGAACGTCGTCAGACTAATACTTTAGTCTGTTGAGGATATGAGGCTCTTGGGCAAAAACAAACAAACCAAAACAAAGCACGTATTATTTTCCCAACATATGAAACTAAAAAGTACCAGTTCTCAAGCAGCTCTTGCATTTGAGTTTCAGTGGGTAGAAGTTTGTGAGTGGAAAACTTCAGGATTACAAGTGTTTTTCATTAATATTCACGCTATACAAACACCACACCTCTGATTGGCTAAGAGCAACGTGACTCTTCTGCTGCCTTCATTAGCTCTTCTTTCTTGGGTAAAGAAATGCATCACTGATGTTTTTCCACAAACAACATAAGCCTGAATGAGTTCCGCCTAACCCTTGTGGAGTTGCTACTGCTAACGGTTAGCTTCTATAGCCGAGGTGCACTCTGCCCTTTCCTGGCTGAAAAATCAATACAACCTTTAAAAGCCAGGTGTGCAAGTCCATGCATGTAAATTTACACAGTGATGTGAGTGAGTGGCGTTTTTCTGACAAGATCGTGTTCCCATCTATTTCCTTGCAGGTGGTTGAAGAAAATGTTCACATTCAGCATGCATCCTTTAGATTTGTTGGTTACTAACAAATGTCCAAAGAAAGACACGTTTCAGGTGTTACCTGGTTTTTAAAAATTCCTATGCATTAAGCAAATTAGCATTTGACTGTTTTCTAATTAAAGAAAGTGCAATTGGTTACTTTAAAAGGAATATTGGATAACTAAAGTGATTTTTTTGTATTTGAGCAAAGGTCTTAAATTAGAATATTATTGGTCTTTAAAAGGCTTAAATTTACTTACAGAAGCATTGATCTTGCAGAGCAAACATCTGAGTAGAAAGTACAGGAAGAGTCTCAGAACACTTCCTTGTGGAGCTCCAGAGCTCAGTACTATTGAAGTAGAAACCATGGATCTTCACAGAGTTGGGTCTGACCATCAGGAAATCCAAACCCAGTAGTGTATTGATGACTGCGTTTCCATTTGTCAATAGTAATTTTGCTAATTAGCATGCTTGTCACAGCAAATGTAATAAAATAATGTTTTTTTAATCAAGCACAGTGGAATACTGTGTGTCTTCTCTTCCTCTGTCATCTGAACTCTCAGAATAGAATATACTATACTACAGAACAGATTTTATTTGTAAATCATATAGCTGGACTGTGGACCATCAAAGTGAAACTTACAAACTCCACCGGGAGAGTTTAATGTATTCTTTAAAAAAAACACATATTTGATATATAAATATTAAAAAAGTTAAAATGACAGATGCAAGTTTCAGCTGCAACAAATCATTGGTTTGGTTTCAGAATGTGTGTTTTTTATTTAAAAATGCCAGTTTCACATACCAACAGAATATTTATAGCACTGTTTCCAGGAAGACAAAGGGAACTCTTTTTTTTAAAGTATTTTAACAAAACTATACATACATAAGCAATAAAATAATAAATCTCAATAAAAACAATCAAAGATAAGCAGCTAAATGATTGTGTTGTAAAGTGCCTTGGGGGGTTGTAGAACCCTAGAAGGTGCTATATCAAACACAGGACTTGTTAACTTTTTACCATAAACATAAAGTTAATAGGTCCTGTCTGCTGCAGCTCCACCAACCACAACATTCATGGTTTTCATTGTAAACCGGTAGAGACGTGGAGTCCTTGTTAATGTCTTTAGGTTTTGGTAAATTTGTTCAACCCAATCTATATATAAGAACGACAGCTGTGCAAAATGTTAATATAGAACTATTCTACAGAACTTGTTTTACTTATTTGCTTCTTTTGTCTGGATCCTTTTAACGTCCTGTGTGTTTGTTAGTTGGGCCTGTCCCTCTAGACTGCAGTTGGTCCAGAATGCTGCACTTCATCTTTGTGAACAGATCTCTCTTGTACTGGGTTAGGGTTTCATTTCAGTGGCTCTCTGCTTGTTTTAGGGTTGATTTAAAAGTTTTATTGTTGACAGGTAAGACATCTAATGGGCAGACTCTTGTGTATCTGTCTGACCTTCTGCAGCCTTGTGGCTTCCCAGATCCCTCAGATCTACCGATCTTTGCTTTTATCTGCCTTGAGGTCCAGGCTGGTGCACAAAGCTGATCATGCATTTTCTGTTGTTGATTATAAACTTTGGATCCAGCTCCAACTCTGCTGTTTTCTAATCTCATCGTAAATCACATTTTTATTAATTGGTTTGTAACTCAGCAGAAGTTGAATCTTATTCATTTTTATATAGTTATCTTGTTTATTTAAGAACTAGACTGAATTGTGAATAAAAATGGAAACATGGAACGTTAGATCAGGTTTGTTCTTGTGTAAGTTAAACAATTTTGTGCAGAAACTCAAGCGTTTTATTCCTTTTGATCACATTTATCCTCAAAGACAGTGTTTAGATGCAGATTCTGTAAAAGTCCAACAATAAACAGCTTTTATAGGGTGTTTTTTTCTCTCTTTCATTAAAAGAAGGGTTCAATTTTCTTTAACTCATTGTTTTATGATAGCGAGGAGTGTTGGTGTTATACATTAAAGCTGGATCTTTAGCTGGAGTTTGTTAACGTCAAAAACAGTGGACAGACAGACAGACAGACAGACAGACAGACAGACAGACAGACAGACAGACAGAGAAGATGACCCTTGAGATTGCACAGGATTTTTATTCCTTGCCTCACTAAATGGAGATGCTGTTTTGACAGCTTAGTTTTTTCAGTGCAGTACTTTCCTTTAGCTGGCTTACAGGTAAAGTCTGAGAAGAAAACAAGGAAATCTCATCATGTGCAGGTTAACCTGTCAACCTCTTGGTTGCTAGTGACACCTAGGAAAGAAAAGAAATGATAAAAAAAATGAACAGATATCAGTGAAATTATTGTGAACAAAGGGTTATATAGCTAAGGCATTCCTGCTGAATCCTAAAAGATTATTACCTGACATTAAATAGATGGAGGGGTTAAAAACACACAAAAACACATGATTGGACAGCTCTGTTGGGGTCGACAGTATTTATGTGGAAATATGTTTCAACTTGATGATGTCACCTTATTAATCTCCTCTATTATTTCCTAACTAGGACTAAATGCTAAAAGAATACACTAGAATGAATAAACAGAAAACAGAAATTATTATAAATAATGATAATAATGATAATGTTGAAATGTTCATACTGCGACCTGTTTTGGGGTTTATAACGCCAGCCTTTTGTGGATAATATAAAGTCAATTTTAATGGAACTCAGTGTGGTAGCACCTGGGGTGGCCAATCAGATTCCTATGGTGGCATGTGCTACCCCGGGCTGCTCTCTGGGCACGTCCCTGTGTCTGAGTGCCAAAAACAAGCCTTACAGTTATACAGGCGGACTGTTACAGGTTTAGTTATAATGCCCTGCTTGATATTAGAACTTTTTTAGAGTTGCTTTTGGTTATTTTAAATTCCAACGGACACAGAGGCGAAAATGAAAGAGAAAGGAAGGAGATGAAAAGAATAAGGGGGGGGGGGGGGGGGGGGCTTCACAAAAAGAAACAATACAAGAGGTAGAAGAATCTGCTTCTAGACCTGCAGAAAGAGAGAGATAGAAATAGGTACACATAAGTACAACAGAACTGAGATATCACTGCACCAAGCAGCGTAAGGATATATAACAGTAACAATGTTTACTGAAAAGCACACAGTAATAATTAATTCATGGTGCATTTAGTGCCAACCACAGCCCAAGATGATGAGTCAAAAACACCTGAGTCCATAGTGAGAACATCTTGTGAGCACCTGTGTGTGTACATGCGCTTGTTTGTATAAGGTTTTTCCATAGGAGTGTCCAATAGTGAGTGTGAGGGGCCACAGACCTGCCCCCCAAGACCCGTGGAAGTGATGGAGGAGCTCTGAGCCTCAGACATCCAGAGATTCCCCGGGAATGGGAACCCCAGGAAGACCATTGCTGTAGTGCAGAGTTTTAACCTGTAGAGGGCGACACACTGGCAGTTTTAGGCAGAAAAATCAAAACACTAAAAAAATTAAAGGTTGAATATGGAACACAGACACTCTGGTGAACTCTGGTGTACAGAGGTGGTATTGCAACAACAGAATTAATTTTCCAGCTGTCAGGACGCTGGTTCACTGCTGACACATTAAGTGACCAACCAGCACCATGTCCAGTGACAAATCTTCTAATACGTTTATTTTACAACAGTATTTACCGTTAGAACATCTTCTGGGCTCAGAATCAGCTGCTTGACTTGTCAAGTCTGCCATTTTACACAGTCAGCCTTGCCTTGACGAGCGGACTTTTCACCGCAATGGTGCCTCTAGTGGCTGGTAAATGTAAACATAAACCCAGTGTTGTGCCCATCAAAATAGAATTTTGATTATTATTTTTTTAATATAGCTTTTAAAGGAAAAACTGTACATTCATTCTGCACACCTCTAAACGCCCCTTGGAGGTATTATTTTTTAAAACATAGCTTTTTATTAAAATGTTCCATATTCCACCTTTAACTCATCATGACTGATAAATGACACTTTAGCAGATGTAACAGACTAAAATGATAGAAATGAAAATATTGTGTTGTTTAAATGTATATCTAAATATGGTCTATAAACAAAATACATAAATAAACCATTATTCATGTGGAGATCACAGGGAGTCACATTTTTGAACAGCAAGCTTGACTTGTTGCTTTTACCATTAGTAAAATGGCTGCAGAGATTAACGGACTTGTCTCCAGCCATGCATGACTTGCAACAATTATGAGTTGTTCCAGGGCTGTGAAATCATGACCTCCTTTATAGTGTCACGTTGTGATTTCAATCTGTTATTTTTACACTAACACGTTCCCTGCTCAGAGTGAATCAACAAGTGCTCACATTTCAGGGGAGAGAAACTTTCTGAGCTTGTCCCTAATGAATGAGAATGAATCAGTCCTGCACCCTACTTGTTTTTGTCTATGATAATTATACCTGAGCAATCAAGCCCCCCCACACACACAACAACCCACACACAAAACTTGGCTTACTGACAACCTGCTGTCAGAAAGACATTACAGAGAGCAGCATGACTGAGAAACTCTGCAGCGTACGTTCTTAGTTTGGGAGCAAGTTAGGAATAAGGACAAAAACCTGCAAGCAGATAAACAATTCTAAAAGCTGACACAAGATGTCAATCATAATAGCTGTTTTGGTAAGAAGGAGCAGGGCAGATAAAATCACTGCATAGCTGAGACAAAGAACTGATGAGTCACCACCATCATTATTCATGAGATGCACTTGCTGACCTTGCTCCAGAGCCTACCTCAGCTTGGCTTGCAGCATGGTCAGAATTCAGCATCTCACACGAGGATGTGTGCATTTCAATATGAAAGACATGTTTTATTACACATTCATGCAGAAAACCCACTGCCTCAGATGGAGATTAGTGTGCATGTGTGTGTGTGTGTGTGTGTGTGTGTGTGTGCGCGCGCTCTTCCCTAGAGTCACCCAAAGGAATGCACGTTTGCTTTGCTCTAATGGTAATTATTAAAGTTGCTGTACTGCTATTTGTGGTAAAACTGCAACAATAGCGAACACATTAAATAAGCTTAAAATTTCAACTCATAATCATAAATTAGTTTATTTCACATATTTGGTTGCAAATTTTAAATGCTTTTTCCATGTTAGGATGAAGGAAGACAATGGTGGCAGAAGAGTTAAGTGCCCATCTCATAACTGGAGTTGTCCTGCTCAGTCTGTCGTAGTCGTTGTGTCCTTGGGCAAGACACTTCACCCTTCTTGCCTGCTGGTGGTGGTTGAAGGAACCGGTGGTGCCTGTGTACGGCATCCTTGTTTCTGTCAGTGTGCCCCAGGGCAGCTGTGGATACAGTGTCATCACCAGTTTGCTGTGCTGGGACCATATTTTAGCTTATTCTAACTGGATCGAAATGAACCTGTCCTCTGTGCTGTTGTGTAGAGACCATAGAGGTACAACATGACTTTCTGAATGACTTTTCTGACCTTCTGGCCTCCAAAAAAACAACTAAATATGACATTCTCCTGATTGTTGGTGATTTTAACATACATCCCGATAAACCATTAGTTGGAGAATTTGTAACTATTTTGGACTCTTTTAACCTTCAGCAGGTGGTTTTTGGCCCGACTCATGTTGGTGGTCATATGCTTGTTCTTGTTCTAACTTACAGCCTGTCTGTATAAAACACGGTGGTGCCTGATTCAGTGTTCTCTGACCACTGTCCCATTTTATTTGATATATCAGCCCCCTGTACACCTGCCATGTGGGGTAAACAGGTGCAGAGACATAGGAATTTAAACTCTTTAAGTGCTGAATTACTTTCTACTGAATTTTTAAGTTCATCTGTTCGTCACGGTGGTGGTGTTAGTGATAGTGGGTGTCTGTCTACTGCTGGATTTGTGGCTCAGTTCAATGAGTTGTGTCGTATTGTTTTAGATATACGTAGTTGATCCTCTAAAGCTCCGCCAACAGAAGCTGAAGGTGGCGCCATGGCTAACTGATGTCACTTGTGTGGCCAGGAATGATTGTAGAAAGCTGTTGTTGTCTTTTGAAATCTTAAAGGACTCCTGTAATTATCAGAGGACGGCAAAATCTGCGTTTTCATCTAATGTGATCTGATCAAATTCTCATAACCCCTAGTTGCTGTTTAATGTTGATGGGATCCTGAATCTTCCGTGTGGAGTTGGTTTGGAGGCTTCGTCAGCTCTCTGAGGAATTTTTGGATTACTTTATTGGCAAGATGGATGCTATAAAATTGCAGATCCTGCCTCAATCATTTGTCTCGCCTGAGGACAGTCGGTGCTGCTCTGCATTATTCTGGCAAGTGAGGCTGTATCCCCTGAGGGGTTGGCAGACACTGTGGGACAGCTTAAGCTATCGGGCTCTGCTCTGGATGCCATACCTTCCTGTCTTGTGAAGGCAGTTTGGCCTGCTATTGCCACTGATGTCTGGAGTATAGTTAACTGCAGCCTGACTTCAGGTGAAGTTCTAAATTGTTTTAAGCATGCCATTATAAAACCCCTTGTTAAAAACCTGGTATGGACATGAAAGTTTTATCTAATTTTAGGCCGATCTCTATGCTTCCTTTCCTCTCCAAGGTATTAGACAAATTGTTTATATTCAACTGACCGCTTTCCTTGATGGTAACCAGATTTTTGAGGTTTCCCAATCTGGTTTTAAGTCCTGTCACCGTACTGAGACTGCACTGATAAAGGTTTTTAATGACATCTTTCTGCCTATGGATTCTAGTGAAACCGTATTTTTATTGCTGTTGGACTGCGGCTTTCGAAACGGTTGACCACTCTATTTTGCTGACACAATTAGAAGATTATGTTTGCCTAAGGGGTATTGCTCTGAGTTGGTTCAGATCATATTTGTCTGATAGGTCCGTGTCTGTCAGTGTTGTAGACTTCTGTTCTAAGGTGGCTCCCCTTAAATGCGGTATTCCCCAGGGCTCAGTACTTGGCCCTCTACTTTTTTTCTTTATATCTGATTCCTCTGGATGCTGTTTTGTAGAAAAAATGGTCTGTCTTTTCATTGCTATGTGGACGATTGTCAAATTTATGCTCCAGTCAAAGGGGTGATTGGCATCCTACAGTGTCTCAAGGAGGTCAAAGTGTGGATGGCTGCCAACTTTCTGAGCATATATGAGAGCAAAACTTAAGTTATCTTCTTTAAAGCCCCAGTGTGTAATATTTTTACCTGTTTACTACCAAATTCTGAGTATCCAGTGCACAAACTTGTCCTTTTTCATTAATATTTCTCACCAACATCAATTCTAAATATTCCTCTCAGCTTCAAATTTTACATTTTTAATACATAAACTGTGGTCGACGCTCCATGGTCATCCTCCATCTTGAAATAAGGTAGCTATTTATGGACATATGAGCTCCACGTTATGTGTTTGCAGTATGACTGTAACCTGAAAGAAACCGCAGAGGGCAGCAGTGCGCCCTGGAAGCATAGCGTCTGCCAATTCAGTTAATAATAGAAGAGACTAGCTGCTACACCGTTGCTGTACTTTGTTAGTTTGAATAACAAACAATGAAATCAAAAGACACATCAAATATGTCAGGTCCTATTAATTTCCAACACTCGGCAGCCGCATATGATGAGAACTCCGCCCGCAACAGCTAGACACCAGCCTCCAAGTGTTGTTCCTGACTCACCTCAAGCTGATCATTTCTTTTCTTCATAATAAAGCTCCCAATCCGGTCCCAACGTACCAGTTCCAAAGTCCTTCTTCAAGAATGTTCCTTCTATTTACTCCTCTCTTATGCTGGTGAAGGTTCTCAGTCATCCAGGTCATGGTAATCCAAGGGGTTCAAATGAAGGCAACTGGACTTCTTTGGTTTCTTGAAGACGTTTCGCTTCTCATCCGAGGAGCTTTGTCAATTCTGACTGGAATATGGGAGGGTCGGTCTTATAAACTGTAGCTGTCTATTGTTGCTCAACGAGCAGCATCTGCCTGTGAATGCCCCTCCTCCCTACCTCTTGATGGGTCGTTAGCATCGTTAGCCTCTATTGGGTCCCCAGTATCACCTATTGTCGCCAACATCTACATGGAGGAAGTGGAAACCAGAGCATTGAACTCCTACAATGGAACAACACCAAGCCACTGGTTCAGGTATGTGGACGACACATGGGTCAAAATTCTCACGCAGGAAGTAGAAGGCTTCACCAAACTGCCCTTCTTGGACTGTGCTGTGCAAATTGAAGAGGATGGAAGTCTCAGCATTGAAGTCTACAGGAAACCGACCCACACAGACCAGTATTTGCATTTCGACTCACATCACCCACTGGAGTAGCCTAGTGAACTAGACCAATTCTTGCTTTGCAGAGTTTGGTCTAGGCACGCTTCATTGGAACCCTCGCAGCCCAAACCACTGCTGTGTCTATCCAATCACAACTCGCTATAGTTTTGGTTGGGCCAATCACAGCGCTCTATATCATGGGCCAATCACAGAGCGGGAGTAGCCGATGACGTCAGCGCTGCGGCCGCGAACCTGCCGCGAACCCAAGCAACATGGCGGCAACTCGGAAAACACGTTCGTTTGAAACGGCTTTGTCATCAACATTGGATTATTTAGACTCCAACGTGCGTAAGTCTGTCTGATATACTTAGCGGCTTCTTATTGTTATCAAACAAAGTAGTGCAATGTCCCAGTACACCTGATATTCGCGTGTTTTTCATACAAAAACGACAGAAATCATTGATGCTAGACGCTATTAAAGCCTCCCGCTTTTCCGTCGCCGTAATTACGTCATGTTGTTCGTCACTCTGATTGGTCCTAGCGCTATCCAATTGCGTGCTGACATTTTGAAAGACAACCGTAGATCCCGCCTCACGACTGAGAGCCGTCAATGGTTCGTGGCCAGACTATATATTCACATATATAGGATGGCTTGCCAGGCTACCACTGGAGCACAAAATGTCAGTTATCAGGACTTTACACCATCGGGCAGAGAATATTCCCACAAAGACTGAGGGAAAGCAAAAGGAAGAGAAACACGTTAAGAAAGCTCTCCAAAACTGCAGATACCCCAACTGGGCCTTTGTGAAATCAACAAAGAAGTCTAGAAAGGAATCCACAGCAGCAAACAGCAAAGAGAAGGACAACAGGCGCAGAGGTACCATCATCCCATATGTGGCAGGAGTCTCTGATAAACTGAGAAGAATCTTCTCCAAACATAACATCCCTGTAAACTTTAAACCCAACAATACCCTCAAACAGAGGCTGGTCCATCCTAAAGACAAGAGACCCAAACAGAAGCGGAGCGGCGTCGTTTATGCAGTCCAATGCAGTGAGGACTGTCCAGAGCTTTACATAGGGGAAACTAAACAACAACTACACAAGCGCATGGCACAGTACAGGAGAGCCACCTCTTCAGGCCAAGACTCTGCAGTCCACCTACACCTGAAGGACAAGGGCCACACCTTTGAAGATGACAAAGTCCACATTCTGGACAGAGAAGATAGATGGTTTGAGAGAGGAGTGAAGGAAGCCATCTATGTCAAAATGGAGAAACCATCATTAAATAGAGGAGGAGGACTCAGGTTTCACCTTTTGTCGGAAATTATATTTTTTGCCTACTGTGCCTTTAATTTTAGACATCAGAATCAAGTTGATCAAATAGGTTAATCACTTTTCTTTCCAGGTTTATTGATACACATATGATTCTTGTACTCTTTATTGATCTGCATTTAACCATGATTTATGCATGTTTACATCAAGCTGTGAGTTCCAGCTAAAGCAAGAAGGTTTTGATCTCCTGTGAAGGTCTGGTTTTGGTGTCATAAAACTGTGTGCAAAGGGAGGTGTGAACACTTTGACCTAGGGACAGATAACAACAGCAGGAGAAGATACAGACAAGGACCAGTTCCGAGCCTGGCACCAGGAGAATCTCAGTCTCCAGGAAAAAACAGATTCATGACCCTGAGCTCCGATAGGCGGGCTCAGCAGGAGAAAGAATATAATCTGTGTGCATGCTGTGAAACTTCAGATTCGGCATTATACGATGGGAGATGGTTGGAATCTCCCCAAGTGACACTGGGTTAAAATGAAGATGTAATAAAGAGGTTACGTTGATTGCAACGAGGCGGTCTTTATGGCTCGTGATTTCTTGTTTGATCAGAAGATTTTAACGAACCGGGAGAGTGGGAAAGGAAAGAATAAGTCAAATGCTGAAACAGCTCAGAGGAAAGAAGAAGACCGGAACCAGGATCACAAGGGCCTGAGAGGAGTGACATCAGACGAGCTGCAGAAAACCAGATTTGAGCTAAATCCATCAGAAAACAGAAAGAGACAGAAACAACATTTTTTCACACAACAATTTGGAGGGGGCACTCCGTGAGATCTTCTCTTCAAGCGACGAATTATAATTGGACAGTGGACATAGTCCTGTAACCGACCGCCGACCATTGGCCAGTGACGAGACTGAGGCAAAAAGAAGACGGACAACAGCGCGCTGACTTCACTACTGGTGAGCAGGGCCTGGTTAGTCGAACTATGCATATTGGGGATAATTAAATTACTTGTTCGTTGGATATTTGGCGTAGTCTCGGCTGTAAATTTGTGTGTTTTAAAATCGAGTCATTGTTTGTTTGACACTTCGAAGACGAATCGACGGATTTAGAATCGAAGTGCTGTTGCTCCGGATGTGACGGTCCCACTACGTTTTTGACGGAAGGCGTAGAAGAGTTGGGTTTGAATTCCCGGGGAGTTGGGGGCACCCTTTTTGTAAAAAATTACCAACGTAGTCGAGCTTTCGGATTGGCAATCCAACAGCTTTAGCCGACGGGCAAAAGTGGGGCAATAGGCCGAGCTGGGGTTGGTTACCCCGTGGAGTAGAAGCGCCACAAATTCACCTGGATTGGGCAGTTTTAAGCAAATGATGGCTTAAATGTACATTCATAATTGGGCAGTGTAAGACGGGCTTACTGTAAATTGTGGGTAAGTTCAAAAGTAGTCGAACGAGTTCCCACACAGATAAGAGTGCTGACTCCCACCTGCCTCTTAGTGACTGTTGTGAGCGTGTGGACGTTCATTGTTTAGGTGTGGCTGACGTATTTAGAGTAGCATTTTGTCCTGGTGCTGAGGTGTGTGTGGCTACGTGGATAAATGATTAGTTATTTGTTGTCTTGGTGTGATTTGCGGTGTGCATGCAGTAACTTTGTCAGGCCCTGTTGCATTTCATGTGTGTGTGCTGGAGGCGTGGCTGAGGTTCTGGTTCTGGTCCGGTCAGTGTGTAAAATGCTGAGGAGGGGTCTGTTTGGAGGAGTGAGTGTTCCTGTGTGTTTGCTTGAGCGGCAGCGATTGAAAGCGGAACTGAGCTTTTTAGGAGAAAAAAGAAGAGGCCTAATCTACAGAGGCTGTGTGAGCCTGGAATTAAAGCTGATATAACGTCCCTATATAGGAAAACCTTAATTTGGCCCCAAATTGACGCTTTGTACTATGTAAATTAAAATAATAAGAACCACACGTGAAGATTGATAAGTTAAATGGCAAACTTGTCAATGGAAAATTAACAAAAAACCCTTAATTCGGCATAGTGAACAGCACAAACGCATAATGATAATTACATAGTTCGGCAAATACCTACTAAAATTAAGAATAAATAAATGAATAGATAAAGAAAAGTGAAAAATAAATAATTACAAGATAATTCAGTACTAATATATTAAGTTCATCTGGAGCGGAGCAAAATCAGTTGGAAAATTCAAGTAAACATTATAAAATAGCAACATAAAGGAGTTTTGGAAATGAGTTAAACTTTGGAAAGTTAAATGGTTAAAGTAATATAAAATAATGCAGGAGACGGTAATTCTAATCCTAAATTTGAACGATAAAGAAACAGATAATTCAAAAAGATAATCTAAAAAGTCACACTGTCTGCGCATGACAAATTCATTTGACAATTAGGTGGATAAAATAAATAGCAATATTTCATTAGAAATATCTATTGGACCAAAGTGAAGGACATGAAACTTTGTCTGCTTCCATCATAATTAGGATAAAAAATACTAAGTTATAAACTGAGTGGTTCTATGATGTCTGGAGGTCGTGTGATGGCGCTGAGACTTAGATGTAATCTCTCATGTCAATGTTAAAGGTCTGCTGTTTTGGTAAATTTCTATCGGTATGTTTCTAAAATTGAAGGTTAATTTTGATTAGTGAATAATCTGTGGCCCTGTTGTGCGGGTGTTCCTTGCTGCGATGATGATGCTGGCTGGTTTGACTGTTCCTCTGGACTCTGTCATTTCTATTTAATCAGATATTAAATATAGAGTGATATTTTTATTGATCATGGAGTGAGCTACTTTGCTTTACTGGATGAAGGCCTGAGTGTCCTAAACATGGAGCCCTGTCCTGCAAAAGTCAAAAGGCTGCTTCAGCTGAGGCTGAAAAGGGGTCTGCCATCACCCCTATGAAACACATCATGAACTGTGAACTGAACGCAAACCAACAACAAAGTTGGACAAACTGTGAAAGAAGTCGCTGCTATGGACTCTAAACTGATAACAACAGGAGGCCAGGCTCCTGAGAGCGAGGAGGCACATGCAAAGAACTGTGACCTTTGGCTGGGGTCATCAAGAACTTGAAAACAGGGGACTATACAATCTACTCCATGTGACGGCTCTTAGGTTTGACCCTAGTGGTGGAAAGTGCTCACTGCATGTAAGCTTAGGGACTTGGCCAGTTGGCTGACCACTGCTGGTTGAGAGACATGACAGAGTCTGGGTGGGGATTGGCCTCTTGGTGTTGTTATTTCAGCGGGGAGTGCTTCAGAGTGGGACTGCAGATTTACAAATTTACCAGGACTGATTAATTAGTGAACTATTTAATGGTTAAATTGCAAAACATTTGGTTAATCTGAGGAAGATTTGAATTTCATTAGTCCTGAAAGACGAGAAACATATTACTAAATCCTAAATTAAAGGTGTACAAACAGGGAAATTCATAAAATTACGCATTTTAGAGTCCGAGAACAAAATCCCTAAACTAAGCCATTTCTCTATAATTTATGGTAAATTTCTCTGAAACTTTGGAGTGAGAGTTGCATTTGGTCTGTGCGTTGTCCTTGGTGCCAGTCATTGTATAACTGCTCTGTACCAAAACATCGAGGCTAAGATATAACAAACAGGACTAAATTAAACAAGCTGCTAATCCTTAAAGCAGGACAAACTGTGCTCAAATGATAAAATAAACTTAGACAGCAAACAAAACACTCATTTTCACTTATGAACTTTAAATTATCTGGTGCAATACAAAAACATGACGGTGTGACTTAAACAATTTAAAGTGAAATCATATAATCCAAAATGGGCCTTTGAATGTTTGAGTGTGTGTGTGGAGGAGTCAGTGAACTTTGACAGGTGTGATGGTTTTATGGCATGGTGTGGTTAACTGGACATGTTGGAGCTTATCTGTCTGTTGCTGGATGTGTTGTGGAATGTTTGAAGGTCTCGTGGAAGATTTATGTGGTTTATTCGGACAGAGGCGAGAGAGATTTTAAATTCCAAAAGTTACTGATTCGTTTTTTGAGTTTTCTGGAACAGAACAACGGATGGTTCTGTTTCAGAAAAAAGGGGGAGGTGTAAAGGGAGTCAAGAATAAGGAGGCGTGAAGGGGGGCGAAAGAACCTAGCGCGATAATTATTCCCTATAACATGCAGAAGGAAGACTATTCTAGGTTCAAGCCCCAGTATGACAGTAATGGACAATGGACTGACTACCAGACTTGTTCCAGAACCTGTGACAAAGTACAGAGTTCAAACAACAAGACTCTCACAGACGTAAGCTGAGGTTGGAACAACCAACGACTTGGACTGACTGGACTCATGACATAAAGACTGAACAACGAAGCACTGAAAGCCTTGGTCAAAGTGTTCACGACATGACGTCTGCCACCCCTGCAGGATCATCTCATCAGGGTCATCTTCATCGATGTCGTCGGACAACATCAACTGGGCGTGGCTACAGGTCATCAAAAGAAAGCAGCACAGCAAAGTGGTCAGTCGGACCACCTACGCGGTGAGGCTTCATCGGAAGGAGACGCGTGGTGCAACCGGTGCCACAGGAGTCGACGCTCGCCAGCTCAGGAGACAGACCGAGGTCTCAAGGAGCTGCAACAAGGATCGGGAGGTGTTGAAAGGAGGTGTGTTGATTTCTGGTGGAAACGGCCGTTTTCCCCAGTCAGCTCACCTTGAAGATTGTGTGTGAAAGGGGGTAACCTGGTTTTGAGGAGGCTAGCGGCTGTTAGCTCCGGTCAGGTTGCTCTGAAGTCAGGTGATTTGCAGAGGCTTTGAACTGTCTCTGGTCACCTAAAATAAAATAAAAAAAAAAAAAAAAGGAGAAGAGAAGAAAAGAACATTGCGAAGAGACATTCGTGCTTTCACCGGAAGAACGTGAAAGAGATTCGTGATTTTGTCGGAAGACCTGCGTGTTCTTTTTGCCGGAAGTCCTACAATAACATCATTACTGGACTCTACTTATGACCAGCCTTAAATTAATGTTTGATTTTCAATAATTCATGATTTGATTTGGAATAAATATAAGGGATCTTTGAAAAAAAAAATTCTAATAAATAAAAAACAAGGATAAAATTAAGGTTAAAGATAAAGGTGAAAATAATAATTAAGGTTAAGGCTTAAAGGCCAGGCTGGCTGTTTTTTCAATCTGTTTAACTTTTTCTTCCTGAACAGGTTTTTTCTAAACAATGGACTCTAAGAAATTGCATTTGATCAGTTTGCTTTGTTTGTGCATGATTCTGTTGACATTTCGGATTACACTGATCAGGTGGAGATTGTCCCTGAAAAATTGATAAGGTTAAACTTAATTCATAATTTGGTGAGTAATTGATAATTGGTAAATTGAGCTAAGAGTTAAAATACTGGGACAAATAACATCATTTAAATAACATCATTTTAAAGGGTAAAGTTTTAATAATCAATTTCAAAATGTATCTCTTTGGTCGTCCTGGAGGGGCGGACAGGCCCCCAAGGTTGAATACCTGGAAGGTTCTGATTCCATTGGGCCTTTCCATGATTTTAATTTACAATGTGATTGCTTTCATAACTAGTGTTTATCCATTTTCCAGAGATGCCCACCATTCTGACATGTTGCCTTCCGATCGTGTAGCCGCTAAGTTTGATAATCTACCCATTGCATCGGCTGCGATTTCATCTAAAGGGGACCCCATTAAAGCATTCCATGAGGGCGTACGTAGGTTGTGTGAGCAGTCCCGTGAGGTATTTGCAGGTGTGGAGGAGGAACTGGCGGTCACATCCCGGATGGCCTCTGAAAATCGCAAGGCCATAGACAAGATCCTAACTGAGAGAAGTGGTTCTGATCCAGATGAGCCACTCCAGGCCGCTCAGTGACCTGTGACCTAGAACACCTCGAGTCTCTGTTAGAACTATGCACGAGCGCTCCGGAATCAGTAATCAGTAATGCTTTGGCGACGTTTGGGCATGTTTGGAAAATGGACAAGGTTCTTTCAATTAATGATTATATCTAATAATGGTTGTTTTTACATTCTAATCATGTGTGGTTGTTTTGCATTCCCGGAGTCCGAGGTCTGGTAAATGAAATGTTTTTTCAGGTTTTCAGCAGGGAGAGGCAATATATCTTGGTGCCTCTGGGGAAAATGAAGGGATAGAACTGATGTAAGAGGGAAAGATCCATCAGATAAAGTTGGTTGGACTCTGGTTTTTCAGAGTCCAAAAGGGGGTGTGTCGGAAATTATATTTTTTGCCTACTGTGCCTTTAATTTTAGACATCAGAATCAAGTTGATCAAATAGGTTAATCACTTTTCTTTCCAGGTTTATTGATACACATATGATTCTTGTACTCTTTATTGATCTGCATTTAACCATGATTTATGCATGTTTACATCAAGCTGTGAGTTCCAGCTAAAGCAAGAAGGTTTTGATCTCCTGTGAAGGTCTGGTTTTCAGTCATAAAACTGTGTTCAAAGGGAGGTGAGAACACTTTGACCTAGGGACAGATAACAACAGCAGGAGAAGATACAGACAAGGACCAGTTCCGAGCCTGGCACCAGGAGAATCTCAGTCTCCAGGGAAAAACAGATTTATGACCCTGAGCTCCGATAGGCGGGCTCAGCAGGAGAAAGAATATAATCTGTGTGCATGCTGTGAAACTTCAGATTCGCCATTATACGATGGGAGATGGTTGGAATCTCCCCAAGTGACAATGGGTTAAAATGAAGATGTAATAAAGAGGTTACGTTGATTGCAACGAGGCGGTCTTTATGGCTCGTGATTTCTTGTTTGATCAGAAGATTTTAACGAACCGGGAGAGTGGGAAAGGAAAGAATAAGTCAAATGCTGAAACAGCTCAGAGGAAAGAAGAAGACCGGAACCAGGATCACAAGGGCCTGAGAGGAGTGACATCAGACGAGCTGCAGAAAACCAGATTTGAGCTAAATCCATCAGAAAACAGAAAGAGACAGAAACAACATTTTTTCACACAACACTTTCCAGCACCTACAATGCAGCTTTGAACCAAGTTCCAAAACAGTTTCAGTCCAGTTCACACCCTCCTGCATCTAATCAAAACAACGACTCACAAACAATAGAGGCTAACGATGCTAACGACCCATCAAGTGGTAGGGAGGAGGGGCATTCACAGGCAGATGCTGCTCGTTGAGCAACAATAGTCAGCTACAGTTTATAAGATCGACCCTCCCATATTCCAGTCAGAATTGACAAAGCTCCTCGGATGAGAAGCGAAACGTCTTCAAGAAACCAAAGAAGTCCAGTTGCCTTCATTTGAACCCCTTGGATTACTCCTCTCTTACCGCAGCCTGCCGTGTCTCTCCCAACACGCTTCAGCGGTCGGCCGCTAGCCGGTGGCTACGTTAGCATTAGTGTACTTCAGAGCCGGTGGCTACGTTAGCATTAGATTACTTCACCTCCACAGCGTGTCCCCAGCTCGACTATCAGCCAGTGGTTGATGTTAGCTCGATCTTCACTGCGGCTCACACTGTGTGCCACGATCAGCTGATGGCTAGGCAGAAGCTTGTTTACTCTGCTGCTCTGATCCACATGACACCGGACACCACAGCTGATGTCACCCCTCCTCCGTGTGTGAATCGGTGACAGCTATGCTAGCTTCCTTCAGGACTGGTAGGGTGATATAACAGCTAACAGCTGTGCTTCCCCTAGAAATGTTTCCAGCCGTGATGCTTGTTGACTGAGGGGGGTGGCGTCATCGGGGGAGGGGTGTGTGCGTGGCATTATAGGCACTAAGACTAAACAGTCATTAAAAATGTTTTTTAACTGTTCTACTTTTTTCTTTTTAAAACACAGATAGGAGATTTTTTTTACCTTTTCTGACATTTCGATCATCACTGTGATCTTCTTCAAAGCTAAGCTGCTAAAAGCAGCTTCACTTCCGTTTATGTGTACCAGTCTTTTTCTAACTGTTGTGTATGGTTTGAGTGGTGCGTTTATCTTGTGTTTTTTCATCGTTGCTACTATTTTTTCTGTCGGCGTGAAAACTTTTAAAACAAATAACCTGTATCTATCTCCATCAACTAAATGTTCTGACCCAAATCCAACTATTGCATTTCTCTTAAAATTACATACAAAATGTATAGAACAAAGAAATCAAAGAGGCAGCACAGTTTAAGTAAGATTTATTTTAATTTTTTTTTTTTTTTTGGTGTTTGGGGATATACAAATCTTCCACACAGGCTCTACACTGCAGCATCGTGGAAGACACCAGAGCATCATGAAGCCATGACATCATAAACTATCTCCACTTTGTGTTTTTGTTTAAAGGTGAAGCCAGGATACTCTCCCTACTCAGCCATGGCCGCCCATAGACCTATTAAAACTGGTTTAAAAACAGGTATGTCACCCATAAAGCTATAAAAGTGCTTCCCTGAGTAATTGGGGAAGCTATATTTTGCATATCTGCTTTTTAAAAATCATTTTGATTAAAATTGTGACTATGATTCATCCAAATTTCCATCACTAAATGGAACTGAAGGCAGCAAAAAATGACGAGTTTTCAAGTAGTGCAGATTAATTGACACCTAAAACCCCTCTATGATTGCAGAATTGTATTGCTTTCTTTGCTGTCTTTGGATTTAAGCACAGTTTTGCATCTTTCTTGGGGTACAGTATATACCAGACCAGCTTATGCTTCCATCAGGTTCCTAACACCCACCTGTTGAACTACATTTATTTTTATTACTAGAATTTAATTATATAATGTATTATTATAAAGGCTTGATCTTAAGGACTTCTGCTGTGAATGTATATTTATGTTCATGTGTCAAGGTTTAAAATCTTCTCACTTCTCACCATCCAGCTGTTCTTCATCCTGCTCAGAGTTCACCTGTCTTCAGGTTAAATGGTGAACCTGAATTTAAACTGATGGTGACGTTATGTGAGTTGAAAGGATGTCAATTTGGAGAATTGCATTCATTTTCTGAGCTTTTCCTTTCTTCTAAAGAAATCTACATTTAAACACTGTTTAAGACTCTTCTGAACACAGAGCTGTTAAAACATATCTCCTCACAGATTTCCTGTTTTGGCTTTGTTGTGCAAGCCATCCCCCGACCAGCGTCGTCCTCCACCCACACTTACTGCTTAAAAAAGGCACCAATAGGAGGCGTCACTGGCCAACTGAGAGAGGCAGTGACTGACAGCACTCAGATGACTACACATCTACAGCTCTATTAGACACTCATTTATACAATTTATCAGCAAAAGATATCTATATTTGGGGTATACTTGCTTGTTAAAGACACACTTTTGGGTTGCTTTTAGCACCCCCTAGTGTTTCGTTAACAAAAGCAAAAGTAAAACTTATCTCCTCGCTGTGCGTTCGTCTTTCTAACACCTTAATCTAACAGCTGAAATGTCTCCTCAGCCTTCATTAGTGTCTACAGGAGCGGTTCATCACTAAATCAAACAAATCAGCTGTGTTCATGATCTAAAACATGCAGGAAACATGCTGGAAGCAGACTGCAGCACCAGGCATGTCAGCTCCTTTTTTTCTAAGTCCAACAGGGACCGGACTGCCACTCTGAAGTTGCAAGTGTGGTATTCTGGCCACAGAGGGCGTTCTGAGTGACATTTCATTAACCCTGTAAAGGGTCATTTTAGCACATACTGGCTCAAGAAAATGATTTAAAAATATGAAAAAGTTGCATAGTATGGCTTTAAATGTTTCACCAAACATCTTTCAATATCAGATAAAGAGAATCTGAGTAATTAAAAAGTGGATTTCTAATCATGCTGCACCTTCAGCATTTCATGGTTCTCAAGAGTTGATGGTTACATAAATTACAGCAAGTGATCCAGGTCCTGAAGCAGCAAAACGGCCCCAGACCATCACACTACCACCACTGTGTGACTGTTGATGTGTTGTTTTAGTGTTAGTTGTAATCCATGTGGAATGGGAGAAAGGTCTGCTCTTGTATCAGAGGTCTTTGGGATTATCTCTGACCTTAAACTTGACTTATTGAGGCCTGCAGGGCTTTATATGTTGTTTTTCCTTGAGTTTTCTTGGGTTAGGGTTAAAGATTAAAGATCACTCCTTTCATCAGTACATCTGCAGTGGTCTCCAGTAGGAATGAATGCCTTGTAAGTCATACTCTGGGGAAACAAAGCTCTGGTGCACCAGTTTCAGAAAGTAGAGGTGAACCACATCAGAGCTGAGCTTCAGACGGCAGCATTTGGAGTCTTATTTCCTGATATTTGGACCTCTCTCCTCTGATTGGCTAACAGCAACGTGACTCTACCACTGACTGTTTGCTCTGCAACATTGATGTTTTATCTCCACAAATAACACAAGCCTGGAGGAGTTCTGCTGTGTTGTTTTTTCACTCTAAAATGTTTCAGATGAGCAAATACATTTCATTATCATCAATTTAACCTCAAATGATGAATAATTTAGGAAGGAAACACCTCTGGAAAATTGCTGGCCACCCGAAGTGAAGGAAAGAAGAGCTCTTGCATGTCTCTCTGTGTTTCTGCTGCAAGGTGAGATCTCTTCTTCTCTTCATGCCTCGTCCACCAGCAGCACCGTAACTGAACGGTACTCTCACAGCTTCTGTTAGAGCTGCTTCCCGTTTCGGTTGAGCGTTTGATTGTCTGTAGGGGTCAGCAGGGGTCAGCCCAGACAGGTTCCTGCTTCTGTTTCTCAGACAGGTGATGCCTGGCAGGTGATTTAAAACACACAGGACATTTAGACTGAAGTTACCGCTGCTTTGCTGATGAGATTCAGCAGCATGGCTCTCATGCCTCGTTTATAAGTGAATAAGGTTTGTTTTACAGCACTAAGTTAAAACAGGCCAAACATCTGAAGAACATTTAGATCCCAGCTGTCAGGTATGTGGGGTCCTGCTATCCATGAAACAGCTTTATTAAAGGTGACTCTAGTGTGTAATCTATTACTATAATGAAACCTAAACATTGGAACACCCCCATCATTCGTCAGTATTACACAACAGTTTTAAAGTAAACCGTGTTACACACAGAGGAGCGTTCTTTAACACCACCTGACCTCGGATCAGCAGGAGGCAGCACGGCTGTGTTTTACGGTCTGATGGTTCTGATGTTTTTGAGAGTCAGAAAGTCTTTTGACAGGAATGGAAAATACAATAAATGATTTAGAAATTTAATATGCTGGGAAAAGAAAACAGTCATATTTTAACAAATCTTGCTTCTTTACACATATGTTCTAAATATTTCCTGAACATTTCATCTTCATTCTTACGATCAAATTTTCAAAAAATCTGCTTTTGAACTTTATTCTACCAGCTGGTAAAATGGCAACATCTCGTCAGATGTTTGAATCTCGTTGTACATCTGCTCTTGTTTTTAATTTTTTAATTTTTTTTATTATTATTTTTAGGATATGTTTTACTGTGATGTGTTTTTAATGTTTTGTTGATGTTTGTTTTATTTTTTATTGTACAGCACTTTGGTTGACAGTGTTGTGTAGAACGTGCTATAGAAATAAAATTGGATTGGATTGGAAAACAGACGAAGAAGATGGGGAGTCAAACGAAGTCCTGTTATGTCTTCAAGAAGCTGTAATTTATCAAAGAAACGTAGTTCTGCACAGTGAGGCCTAGCTCTCCTTCACTTTGAAAATGACGGAGAAGCCAGCAGTAATGGACATTTTATGTTGAAGCAATATGAAACTTAGAATGCAGAAGGTTTATCACAGCAAGTGACAAACTTGTGATGAGTTAATGCTAAACTGCATGTGATTGTGTGTGCAATGACAAATGAAATGACAAACAATGGGTGTTGATAAGAGACCAAACAGCCTTTTACTTCCTGTGATTTAATCAAACCTGTGTAATTTAATAAAAACTGTATGTATAAATTGACTTGTGTTGTTCCTGCCCTGTAGAACAGTTCATACAGTGCATTGGACTGTAGTCCATGTCAGTCGGCTTTCCTTACATTGCCAAAAATAAAAAAAATCAAATAAAGGCCAACCAGAGAGAGATCTCACTCAGTTATCAAAGGATTTTTTTCCAATACACATGTGGAATTTGTGTCCATTGAGAACACCTGTAGAGTGAAGACACTGGTGGTGCCCGTGGTCATCGGGGCACTCGGGGCAGTGGCCCCCAAACTGGAGGAGTGGCTAAAGCAGATCCCAGGAAAAACATCAGACATCTCAGTCCAGAAAAGTTCAGTTAGGAACAGCTAAGATACTGCGCAGAACCCTCAAGCTCCCAGGCCTCTGGTAGAGGACTTGAGCTTGGAAGGATGAGACCACCCACAGAGCATGAGATGGGAAATTATATAGTATATATTTCACTGTTACGATCGTTTTCATTATGAATTTTACCATACCCATACCATTTTATTTGTAAGCGCTTTCAACACAGCCATGCAGCTGACTAAAGCGCTGCACAATAAAAACAACCAACTAAATTATAACATTTGAAAATACAGTTAAAAAGAAAACTAAAACCAAGCAGGCAATTAAACCATAAAATACATATATAGTTTTCTATAGAATGTTCGTTGTTATAAAACTTTTAACAATAAAGTTTCTTTTAATAAAATGTTTTGGTAACACTTTAAAACAAGGGTCCCTTTATGAACGTTACTTAGTGCATTATTAAGCATTAATAAACTATTAAATAAAGTATTAACAACTGCTTAATATTAATGTTAATATTATGTAATGCATTACTAAGCAGACACTCCTCTGGCCCTTTGTCCTTAAGGACACTTAATACTTAACAGTATAGGGGACATTAATAAAGGGTTCCTTATTAATGCTTAATAATGCACTAAGTAACGTTAATAAAGGGACCCTTGTTTAAAAGTGCAACCAAAGTTTCATTTTGTTAAAAGAAGAATGTTTCTTGTTTTAACAAAATTTATTTCTCGTTAAAACAAGAAACATTCCTGTCATAACAAGACACTATGCCTCCATTAATGCCTTGAGCCTTTAGTGCAAAATGTAATTAAACTGAATCATGAGGTATCTAGAGATTCCTGCTGCTTATTGAAGGACATAATTCCTGCATTGATAAGAAAGAATGAGTGGCACTGCCAAGTCTAGAATGTGATCCAACGGCTAATATATGTGGAAGTTATTAAGGTCAAAGAAGAAAATTTGCCAAGGAAGAACCGAAGGCATGAATCAACCTCACAGGAAAAAGACTGATTCATAAATATAACGTGTCAGAACTGTCTGCAGGCAAAATGAATCCCATCCACCAACTATTCAAATGAAATGAAGTTATTTTTTACCATATATGCAATAAAAAAAGATGTAACAGTAGTAAACTTACCTCTTCCAATTGCTGCGTTGTCTTTACTGACCAACTGTTACATCAAACTCTAGATATTTTAGATCTATACTGAACAGGTCTCTAACGAGGACAATTTGTTGTTTAAAGATCTTGTTTTTAGAGGGTTTGCAGTGGTATCCATTATTTTGAGAAGCTCATGAAACATTCTATTTTCCACAACTCTCTCTGGGGGGTCTCCAAGGAGTCCCCAGCAAAAGTCAGGCCTCATCAGGCTGCTCAGCTGTTCTGAATCACTGGTTCTGAATGCTGATGCCCAGCAGAAGGAAACTACACGTTCCACCATGAAGCAGGTGCAGCAGCTCTTTTAACAAGGATATACTGATGCTTTGCTGTGAAATACATTCTGTTCTGTCTCTTCCTCTCAGCTCTGCCCTTCCTGTCATGCTGGTGTGCAGATTAACACTGAGTTGCTCCACCGGGTCTACCTCGTTAGTTCTTCCTTAAACCAGAACCCACGTCGCATCCTTTTGATTGTTGCTACGGCATAGTTCAGACGTTTAGAAATGGTGCGTGGAGCTAACAGAGATCAGTGTCTTACCTGCAGTAGAAATCACTCAGAGCAATGTCAGTTGTCAAGCTAACAGCTGGTGTGAGCAGGTCCAGTTCCAACAGGGATTTCTGCTTATGAAAGGTCAGATCAACAGGTTCAGGAGGAAATGCCTTGCATCCCTCTGTCAAGAGACTCTCTCCAGCTCCTACCATGACAGAGAGGATGTATAATCCCTCCAGGGAATTCTGGTTTTCTTTGGGGAATTCCTCCAAATAAGATATGCCATGAAATCCTCCATATTGAGGCAACCATGGGGCACCGTAGATGGCCTGAACTCCCTCAGCTTTCAGGGCAAAGGATCAGGTGCCTTACGTTGAGTTTCCCCTACAGATGAAGATCGTTTCAGCTGCTGGTATCCAGGATATATAACACTGTGTTGAACACACAACCAAACATTCAACATAAATAACGCTGAACATTTTACAGTTTCCACAAACCTGCTTGTTTTATATAACATCTCAACTATCAGTCAAGTTTCAAAATCATCTGAAGATTTCAAACTTTCTCGCTCGATAGTCTGAAAGACTACAAACTGAAAAAAACAAGATGATTGTTAACCTCTCCCAGTGTGGCTCACCTATAGAAATCGACTGGGAAATTGTCCACAAGCTGAAAGGAACTGAGTAATTTTGTCAGTCATTGTGCGTGGTGAACGCTAAGCTCTGCTTTTCATCTTTCCTACAATATTAGCAGAACATTCTATGTGACAGACAGCAGAGCAGGACAGAATCCCTCTTTTATTCTGCCAGGGAATCAGTCAGTGAAGGTTACCTAGCTGGAACTACCTGTTCAGCAGCTGTAGAGTCACATCTGCTCACAGTGCCAGCGCTCCTCCGTCACGCATCACACATTGTGCAATCAGCAATCACTGAGTGGGACAGTTCAGCCTACAGGCCACCGGGAAATGTCACGGTGCTCCCGATGGCCCGTTCACCACTGCTCACTTATTTCACTAGTTCATTTAGAAACAATGTAATTGTAATTTAACAACCTGTTAAAATGCACTAGAATGCAGGAAATGACATCTTCCTCTCTTTTTTTTCTGGGGGAGAACCCCCACCCCTCCCTCTCCTGTTCCTCATTGAAACCCGCACCTTTGTGCACAGGTCAGTATTCTGCTTTCTTTAAAATGCATTTCCCCAACTGCTCTGCACCGCTAGAGCGGCAAAAAAACACGTGCACTCTTTAAAAGAACCTTAAAGAACAGACTCACATGTAAACATTTAGATGACCCAAAAACATTACTAGGAAAAACACAACAGAGGCCAAGAGTCACCTTAAAGACTCCAAAGATAGCACTGAAGTGCAGGTGAGTAATCATCACTTATGAGCAGCAGGTGTGAAGCTCACTCCTCCACTTGACAAACAGGAGAGATGAAGAGGAAGGGAAAACCTGAGAGACAAACCCTGACAGAACTGGATCGTAATGACTAATGGCCATAAGCCAATTTGGATTAGATGTTTTGTTTGGTGATGATGGAGAGTATATTCTCTATAAAACACGATGAAGCCAGGGCCTTCACAGCTCTAAAAAACGCTTTGAAATACTGAATTTGGGATTTTCATTAGTTGTCAGTTATAATCATCAAAATTAAAGAAATAAACATTTGAAATATATCAGTCTGTGTGTAATGAATGAATATAATATACAAGTTTCACTTTTTGAATGGAATTACTGAAATAAATCAACTTTGTCCTGATATTCTAATTTTATGACCAGCACCTGTAGATGCTGGCCCTATACTGTTTGAATGCTGTTTAGACTTGTAGGCACAATTAGGATTTCTCTGTGTCTGACTAGTTTTTGGAACCTCAGGATACCTTGCAATACGATACACGATACATGCTTCACAACACAATATCACAATATGGTAATACTGCGATAAGCAATATATTGCACAAGCTGGCCTATGAGATATATATATATATATATATATATATATATATATATATATATATATATATATATATATATATATTTATATATATATATTCCACAGCGAGGCTGGCACTGTGGAAAATGGCAGACTCTGCAAGTCAAGCAGCTGCTTCTGAGCCCAGAAGATGTTATCCTTCTCAGAAGAGGAGTGACCATTAAAGATCTAAAACCAGAGTGACAACAGATGGACCCAAATAAAACATTTTCATGGCATCAAAACGCACACGGAAATGTCGAATTTTCTCATGGCTGTTGTTGCAACTACAATCTCCACACACTAGATGTCACTTTAGTGTTTGTGTTGCTTATTCAACCTTTAAGAACCCAAGTGAGTTTACGTTTTCCTCTCACAGACTTTAGTTTTCAAACCTGATAGCAAACTGATCTGTTGAATAAATCCCAGAGAATATCTGTGTTGAAATGATACAATCACATTAGTCGTCAAACTAACATGCCTTCCAAATAAATAAGAGAGGAAAACACCAATTTGCAATGTTTAGACCGCTCATGCTATCAGCTCATTAAAATAACCAAGACTCTCTGATTGAGCTCAGAAAACAGACCAGTCTGGAACCCAGATTAATTGCGTGTGTGTGTGTGTGTGTGTGTGTGTGTGTGTGCATGTGTAAATTCATTCTTCATGAAGTAATTTGCAGCATCACTAGTTCTATTGACTGATGCCTGTTGTATCTTTTTGTTTTTACCGTATTTTTAATGTAAAAGGGTGGAAAGCGTGCTAAAATCATCACATTTCTGTTTATAGTGCATTGATTAATCTGTAGTAGTGCACAGCTGACCTTTAAGGACTACTTTGATTTGATAAAAGGAAAAATCAGCACAGACCACTTGTTAATGTCAGACAGATTTTGTTTGGCATTTGGAGAGGCGTTTAGTAGCTCCCTCATTTACTTTGTGTTAAGTGGAAATTTAGAACAGTTATTGAACAGAAACAACAACTCTGAAGTCAGGACCTTCCCTCTAAACCTCCCCCTGTGCAGTGGGCTTCTCAACCTTGCACCCGTCCACATCTGCTTTCTCTAAAGCTGTGTGACCCAAACAGGTGGCTGTATAATTCCTAAAGATGATTGCCCCATTCTGTTTAGAAGATAAACATCAATGTCCCTCATATAATCAATAGTTCTGTAATGTAATGAACTTCAATATGTAGAAAAACACCATCAAATATAAAAAGTCCACTGCTCAGGAGGTGGAACGGGTTGATCAGTAATTGGAGCGTTGCCAGATCCATCCCGGCTCCTTCCAGTGATTTGTGCTTTTGTGTCCTTGAGCAAGACACTCACCCAACTTTAGATTACCTGACTGTAACGGCCGGCTGCCTTCAGCTCCGGTTCTATGGACAGCACCACTAAGGCCGATCAGCACCATGGACAGCTCTCGGCTCTGGGCGGTTTGTCCTACTCCTCTCTGTGTCCCGATGCTGCAGCTGTAGCCACTGAAGCTGATTAGAGAGGGAGTTAAACGCTGTGGCTGACGGGGGCAACAGATCCATTTCTGTTTGTCCCCAGATCAGTGATGTCACTACCAGCTGGTGTGAACTCAGAGAACAGAGAGAGAGAAGATTAGATTTGGTTCTTTAGTTTGTAGGGGAATTTGGAGACTTTGAGTGGTGATTTCATTTTGATTTGAACTTTTCAGCCTTTCAGTCACCTTTGTCGTTTGATTTGTTCCCTTACTTAGCTTCGGCTCCGTCCTTAAAGAAAGTAGTTTATTTATTCAGAGTAGAGAAGAGTGTTTTGACTTCCTTAAATCCTTTTTTTTAATAGTTTGTTTGGGTAGCCCGGAGTTTGCTTGACCAGGTGTTTTTGGTCCAGTCCCATTTTGATTTAGCTAATCCTAGTTGAGACTGGGTTTTTGTTTTAACTAGTAAGCAGTTCTTCCTCCTGCTAAACATGTTGTCTGTGTTAATAAACCACATTGTTATATTTTTGCATCACAACACAGTCTGACTTTTCTCATGTCAACCCTGCTTTCACACCCTCCACCGTCTCAGGTTGTAACACGACTAGTGACGTTTAGGCCAGCCATTAGGAAACAAATTGAGACATCTTCAGATTAAATTGCTATAAGAACGCTAACACAACAGTTTTAATATGCGTGGAACTGCGTCCTCCATGTCACTCAGCCAGAGACAAAATGTGTCTCAAAATTGTCAAACATACCATTTCTGTCTGACTCCCACTGAAAATGAGATTTTTTCTATTCTGCATCTCTGACAGGACATCAACAGCTGCAGCCAACAATTAGACGCTGAAATAAAAACCCAAATATCCTACAAAGAGGACTTCAAAGGAAATTAAAAGAAAGTTTCCGTCTTTTGTACAAACCAGCTTTTTGTATTTTTCCTTCTGTAACTAGGAATCCCATTAAGATTAAACAGACCTGGCCAGAACAGGCAGCAGCAAGGATCAACGATTACACAAACACAGGCAAGAAAAAAGAAAATAGATTACACTAAAATTGAAATAGGTTTACAGCAATTTAAATGAAACTGCTACATGTTAAAGAATTGGCCTCAAGGGCTTTCGTTTTGATTTAAAAGCACTCTGGGAATTTTTCTCTGTCATTTTCCAGACAAGGGTACTGAGTGGACAAAAGCTCTTTTATCGAGTTCAGTTCAAGCATGTGGAACGGAAAGCAACATGTGATCTTTCAGATGAATGGAACAGCAATAAGCACTTCTCATTTCAGGAGGGGAAGGTCATAATTTGCTTGTTGGGGTCAGGACCCACACGCTGCAGCCAGGTAAGGTCAAAATAAAAACTTTTATTTTCAAAGAGCAGGGTCTGGGGCAGAACAGGGAAATGTAACACTAACTAAGGAACCAACAGTGAGATCAGAGCCGAGAATAAATAGCCAGGTGAGTGAACGCAAAGACAAGGGAACAGGTGAAATGATTACTGATGACAAGGATCTACAGGTGTGACAATTAGCTGAGGAGTGGAAGGCAATACAAAAGACAAGAGGAGGAAAACTAATAACTGAAGGTAGGGAACAAACTTAGAAACTAAACGCAAATCTAATTTAGTTAAATGATGCAATTAAATCTATGAAAAGGGAAAACAGTGAAGGACTAGGGGCTGAGAAGTGGTTAGAAAGAAACTAACTGGGGATGAATGAAAAGATGAAAGGGACAGGAAACAGGGACACCTGGGAGAGGGGAGAAAACATGGAAGGGACTGGGGAGACAAGAGAGACAGGACATGACAGGGAACATACACTCACTGGCCACTTTATTGGGTACACCTGTCCAACCGCTCGTTGACACAAATGACCAATCAGCCAATCACATGGTGGCAACTCAATGCATTTAGGCATGTTGACATGGTCAAGAGGATCCGCTGCAGTTCAAACCGAGCTTCAGAATGTAGAAGAAAGGTGATTTAACCCTTGGAGGTCCCTTAGTACATTTTTTGTGCAGTAGTTTTTTTACAATGTAGATTTTTTTTTATAAAACCTGGCATTAAAAGGGTTAAATCTAAAAAAACACACACATTTTATCATGTTTAGTGAGTGCTGAAGCCAAGGATGGAATCTGTGTAAAAAAAATCAGACTTATGAAATATTATAAAATTTTTATTACACCTTTTGATCAAGGACATTTTTTTGTGCTAAGGGTCCCCAATGTGGCTTTTTGTTAAAGGGACCTCTAAGGGTTAAGTGACTTTGAACGTGGCATGGTTGTTGGTGCCAGACGGGCTGGTCTGAGTATTTCAGAAACTGCTGATCTTCTGGGATTGTCACGCACAACCATCTCTAGGGTTTACAGAGAACGGTCCGAAAAAGGGAAAACATCCAGTGAGCGGCAGCTATGTGGGTGAAAATGCCTTGTTGATGCCAGAGGTCAGAGGAGAATGGCCAGACTGGTTGGAGCTGATAGAAAGGCAACAGTAACTGAAATAACCACTCGTTACAGCCAAGGTATGCAGAAGAGCATCTCTGAACGCACAACACGTGGAACCTTGAGGCAGATGGGCTACAGCAGCAGAAGACCACACCGGGAGCCACTCCTGTCAACTAAGAACAGCAAACTGAGGCTACAATTCACACAGGCTCACCAAAACTGGACAATAGAAGATTGAATAAATGTTGCCTGGTCTGATGAGTCTTGATTTCTGCTGTGACATTCGGATGGTAGGGTCAGAATTTGGCGTCAACAACATGAAAGCATGGATCCATCCTGCCTTGTATCAACGGATCAGGCTGGTGGTGGTGGTGTACTGGTGTGGGGGACGTTTTCTTGGCACACTTTGGGTCCCTTAGTACTAATTGATCGTTATTGCAACACCACAGCCTACCAGAGTATTGTTGCTGACCATGTCCATCCCTTTATGTGGGTTTAACATAAAACTGGAGCTGGCATGTTTCTAAATATTTCATTTGTTTTAATATGCATGGCTGCAGCCCAGAACCCTCAACGATGCCAAGGATCCTCTCCCCCCAAAAAACTACAAGTATTAAACATTATAATGGTCAGGAATATTAATCTTTCATGCTCATTTGTTTAGGATTACAGATTAATTTCCTCTGTGTTCCACATTAAAATGCCTGACTGGCTTTTAAAAACGAGCCAGTCAGTTAAATGAATTAGACTCCAGATGGTTGACAGGAAGAGTGATCTCTGCTTCCTCTGATGTAGTTTAATCACAGAAAGGCTCTTCTCGTTTGTCTAAGTTGGCCCTGCTCATCATTTGTCTTTCCTGTCCTCCAGCCTGTGACCTGAAAAACTATTACATCAAAATATATCGATTGATGTCAGAATTCCTAAAAATAGACCTGCAGGAGAGAGCACCTGTAATCTAAATCACACCAGTGTCTATTTTACCATATCCTTAAAATCCACCGAGTTAGACCCATCTTTTGTGTTTGCTAATGTTGATCAGCCCCATATTGAATGGGTTTAATGCACGTTCAGCTACCTCAGTGATTTATGGGAAGGTTTACAGATATTTAATACAGCTCGTCTCAATCACTGAGACCCAAAGTCTGAGCTCGGTATCTGTAAAAATGACTCTGTTAGAGTCATTATTGAATTTCTAAGGTGAGTTGGCTGTGGCAGCCATCTTTAAAGTGTCAGATTCCAAAAGAAAATAAAACTGTTTTAAACATTTTTAAGCAAAAGCAAAAACGTTTTTATTTGCACAAATGTATGATTGAGCTTTTTTTATTCATGTTCTATTTAAATATTTCTATAGTTCTTACTAAAGTTTTATTTGTGTGGGACTATGTCAGAGTCTGTCTATCACTTAATTTTTGAATGCAAACTATTCTATGTATTTTATGTATTTTCACATCACATCTTTTTCTGTTTTTACTGGAAAGGCTTTTTAAATGTGTTACAACACAAATATCTAATGATTCCTTTCTGAAAGTGAGGTGTGATGAAAACCTTTTCCCTTCGGTAGAAATGATGTTAATACATGCTAATGTGTTTTTATTGTTTGGACTGGAACAACTGATTCCAGTGCTGTATCTAGAACCAGTAACGATGATTCCACACGCACTAAAGCACCATCATACCGCCACAAACAGCAGCTTTGAACGGCATCTTGGTCCTCTCATCTTCAAAAGTCCTTTTAGAAGTGTCTTTTTAGTCCTCCTCCTCCTCACGTCTGAAGAGATTTCCACTGCTGGATGTTTGGACCGCAGAGCCAGCTGAGGCCCTGAAGATCAGGAGCTTTCACTGATGCTTTAAATGGTTTTATTTTTTACTGCCACGCTAAGATTTACCCACGGTCCTTGGATATTATGCAGCACTATGTACTTATAATTAAACTTGACTATAAAATGATTCTCTTACACCAGTGTCAAACTCAAATACACACAAACTAGAATGAAGTCGTGGGCAAAACTCAATATTTATTGAAATAATGACTCCAACTGTGCGCGTTTTGATTTATCTCCAGATATGTAATGTTCAATCTTTTCATATAGAAACAAACTTTCATTTTGCATAAACAGTGAATCACCACATGTGGAATAGCCACAATTTAATATTACAAACACACGAGCAATTCCATTTGAAATAGAACACACATCAGGGCTTATTATCTGTAGCCTTCACATTCTTTTTTACTGATCCTTTTTTGCAGGCCAACAACAAAACACCAAAAAATAACAGCATCCTTCAATAAAAATGCAGTCTTTCAGCTTTTAACAGTCCATGCATTGAAGTCGAAAAAGTACATAAAAAGAACCTTTATTCAAGCTCAGCTTGCTACCACACGTGTTACAGCCTGGCATCTCTTCTTAGTGCATCAATATCTGGGGTTAGACGTTGTTGCAGTCTGCTCAATGCTATGATGGGGGATGTCCAAGCAGGTTGGGGGTTCCAACACCGGCCCGAAACACACCCACCGACGCTAGAACACGCCGGACGTTCTATGAACTCACAGATGGCCAGTCCGCCCCTGTTTCCACGTCATTGCCAAACAAGTTACTGAGCAGTTGAAATCTTGATTTCTGGAACTTAAAGTCAGCAAACCACCGGGGAATCTCGGTGCTGCCTAAGCCAACTTTTTTCAGTTTGTCCGAGACGGGTAGCATAGATGCTAATGACTGTCAACAGAAAAGGAGGGGGCACTTCATGGTCTCTACTACTGAAAAAGGGTGGATTGCCGATGTCACAAAGTAGAATTTATAAGATTTGGTTTATGTTGCATGATTTGTTATGTTTATGTTTGCATTTTTTGTATTTAAGTTGCATGATTTATGTTTACAATTTTCTTGGTATGATTTGTGTTTTTGAGTGTCTGTCCCTTTTGTGAAGCTTCCCAGAGACACTTTAACCTGAGCTGATGGGAAAAACTGTAGAACGCCCACAGGTGCAACAGACTAATTGAGTTATTGGCACCTAATTAAAGGAGCTGAGTAAGGAGAGCAGCAGGGAGCAGGAGACAGAGACATGGGAATGGACTGAGGGATGCACCCAGGATGGCGACGTCCAGCATGGACATATGCGCCCAACCCCCAAACACAGAGTCGCTCCCGGAGCACAGTCCTGGAAGGAATACAAGTGGCCAGGTGTGGAGGATCGTGGGTTACCTTCTCCCTGCACACAAGAGTGAAGCAATGCTGGTGCTAGTGCATCTGTGTTTCATCAGAGGCTTTGGGCCAAGGAGAGCGTAACATGTCCAGGGAGCTGAGCTGGTGCCAGGGAGCTGCGGGAGATCGGATGTGTGCGAATCGAAGGGCGAGAGGACGCCAGAGCCTTGGCAGCATCACGGGCAGGTTGCTGCGGGAGATCAGCTGGGAGCTCGGGGGCCAACGGACTGGTGGGGCACGTACTGGGCCCCAACTGCGTGTTGAGTGGACACGGTCAGCTGGAGCCAAGGGGTGGCTGCTCACGCTGGACACTGCCCCACCCTGGTGATGTACTGGACCAGTTTTAGGACATTTGATTAACTTTTATGGTGGATGACCCAGCGGTGCCAGTCTATAGGACTGCTTTTTATTTCCTTGGGGCTTTTTAACCTGTGGACTTGCTAGTGTCCTTGCTCCTCCCAATAAACAGTTTTATATTCAGTTGGTTTCCTGTCTGTTCTCTGGGTGGTTTCAGTTGCTTGCTCTCGCCCTTGTATCTAGAACCTACAGGGCCGTCTGTCGGAGCGTCAGCGGCCTTACACCAACTCTGTGTCAGGGAAGAGCTCCTACCTCAAGCGGGAGAGTTTAATTATCTCTGGGTCTTGTTCACGAGTGAGGGAAGAAGGGAGCAGGAAATTGACAGGTGAATCAGGCAGCGTCTGCAGTGATGTGGATGCTGAACAGTGATGCATGGGTCATTGGTTTTGCGTAATGATCGGTCATGAATACAAATGGCCGAAATGAGCCGAGCTTAGCCCTAAAGATACCACTACTCTGACATGTCAAGAGGAGCAAACTGAAGTGTTTTTGAGGCATGTGCTGGCTCCTGGGTTGACCCAGGACACGTTAAAGAGATGATATCTCCATGTTGGCCAGGGAACACCTTGTGTTCCCACCAGTGGAGCTGGATGGTTTGTGCCTCTCTGCTGGAGCTGCTACCATAGACGAATGAACGGAAACTGAAGCCAGCCTCCAGAAACATGGCTGTGGTCCAGCTGATTCAAACAGTCGATGGGATGACAAACTGATAAAATAGGTAGAGGTAATGGCTTTCTTTTTATTGCCGTACTTGGCTAGTCGACTGCTTTTAGGATATATGCTAAGAGCAGTGGTGACAGGGTGAAACACACCACTGGTGAATATAAGAGATGTGGAAGAAAGGCCTTTTATTCTGCCTTCAGAGAAAAATGGTTATTGTGAGTGTACCTTTAAGTATCCAAAGCCTAGTCTTAATGATGGGTGGGCTGAAAAACTCGTGAAAAGCGTGAAGCTTTCTGTGAGGAGGAAACAGGAACAAAAGAAAGATATTAATGGACAATGGGAGGAAGGAAGGGTGTTTAATTAGATGTTTAATTTGACAAAAAGCTTTCTCAGTTCCTGTGAAAGAAATAAAATTTTACTTAAGAAACCAACATGGTCAGAACTCCCAATGCCAAATAAACAGGTTGTAAAAAATACATTACCACAGTATATTCAAACAGAACCCATTATTTTAACCTTTTTCAAAATGAACCAAAAAAGTAAGTGACTCGTTACAGCTTCACCGATTCCTTTTCGTAACACGGATGTTGTTGTCGTGAGCTGACTGAAATGTTCTTCCAGAGACGGGCGCAGTTAGGAAGAGCTATTACTGGACAGTTTTCGGTTTTACCCAGCTTTGATCTAATTCTGATGAGAAACATGTTCTCACTCACCATCAGGAACTAAATCAGCACATACATTCACCTGAGCAGGTGTTTGTGCTTTTACCATCACCCACAGATGAAAGGCTGCCTATAATGTTTTTGCCTGAGAGTGCAAATACGTTTGTTTTAATTGACCTTTTGCCGAGCCCCGCCCCCCAGTTACTGTTGCCAACTCCGACAATAAGTGGATCAAATACTGCAGCTCCGCAGATTTCCGTGATGGAAAGAAGTAGACAGATGCGTGTCAGCGACATTTTTTGGAGCAATTTCTCCTCAATATCATCCAGATCGAGGCAAAAGGGTTACAGTATGCAGTGGAGGGATATATTAGTGTCGGCTCCGCTGAGCGAAGCGTAGCAGGGAACAAGGAGTTGGGAGTTTGGGAAAAGGTCCGGCGTCCGGGGACGCGTGGATCCGAGGAGCGGTGGCGGCAATGCGGTGTCCCTGTGAGCTGTCAGATGTCAGATGATCTGTGTGAGAACATGATTCGTGAGCTTTGCTCTACGAGGAAGTCGTACAGTTTGAGATAGAGCTGAATGCTATGAATGAAAAAGTTGCACAGTGTACGCCCGGCTTGAGTCTCATTAGGTTTGCTGTCAGGGTTGTTGTTACCATGGTGACCCTGATGACCCACATTAGCTTTAACATTTCTATTGATGTCTCGTTCAGTTTATACATTAAAACACTTTATTTAAGCTTACTTGATGTTGAGATTCCAGAAAGTATTTTCACTGGCAACATTCAAACCTTCTAGAAAAAGTCTTTGTTATGTCATTATCACATTTTCTAATATAATTACTGACTTTGTCAGAATCAGCATGCAGACTCCCAGCCCTAATGAAGCAGAATCCCTTTTCTTGGTTTCTGGATAGGGGTTGGGATGTGGATTAGAGAGCATACAGAGGGAACAGAATCGTAATCAATGTCCTAATAAAAATTAACACGGGCTCTTGCTTCTGAAAGGGTGAAAGAATCCATTTGAGTCACAAATATGAACATTTCTAACTTGAGCCTTGAAGAGCAGGAACAGATTTATAAAGCAGCAGCGATAAAGAAAAAACACATGGCACAGTGGGTGATTATATTAAATTACATCCAGCAATCTTGTTCAGCACTCACTCGTACTTAGTGGATATTTGCTTTTTTATAAATGTATGAAATGAGCCTCCCACTGTGCCGAAAAAAGACAATCAGACTGAATGTTTTTTGTGTTCATGTCACTTCTTAAAAGCTGTTTTGCATGATGTGAAGAACTTTTCTCATCTGCAGAATGTGTCTGTCAGCTCAAGGGGAGATTTGTCTTCGTGGTTGAAATAGAAATTCTCTCATTATTCTTTAATCTACATATTTTTACTGCTAGATTTAGAATGACAAGCCCCGTTGGGGTGAGTTGTTAGATATTTTAAAGCTACTGCTCAGTCATTCTGTCAATATAAACTTTAGAAAGAATGAATACATCAATAATGGAGTTTACGTCATCTTGTGGTTAAAACAGAAGTGTGATGTCAGACTGAAATCCTGTGGATTAGGATTTATTGAACTCAGTTCACAGACTGTCTGTACAACACTGCCCCCTACTGGTAACTATCCTTTACAAGGCTGTGACAAGTCACACCATTAACGAGCCTGTTTCAGGTAAAAATAGAGATAAAATGGGATTTTCAACAATTTATGATTGTTATTCACAAAACAGCTGAATTACTTTGGAAAATGTCCAGAAGATTATTAGATAGTGCTCTAAAGCTGTGTTGAAGCATACGACTGTCAAAAAAAGAAAGATCCTCTTGTTGGAGGAAATGTAATCAAACAAGAGAAGTCAATAATTAACAAAGCCTCAGTGTGTCTTTGAGTTCAGTTATTAGACATGTCCGAACATCATGTCCTGAGATGAGAAATATAAACTAATAGTTAAAGTTTGGTAAATAAATCACTAGGAAGGTAGATACAGAGGTGCAATGTGTTCCTGTTCTGATGCCATGGTGTCTTGCCGGTGAAGGGGCAGTCAGGGGAAGGAGGGATAAATAAGAATAAATGTGAAAATAAACTTTCTTCAGCAAAATACAAAAAAAAAATAAATAAGACTACCTTTATTTGTTCCTCAGTGGGGAAATTGCAGTATTGCAACAGCACAAGTACAGTAAAGTAAAGTAAAGTAAAATAGAAGTAGTACACAAACGATATCACACAAAAGGATTTAAGTAAATATATCTTGAATTAAAAAGTGTTGAATTGTAAGTTTGATAATTATGCACATAATAACGGTAGTAGTAGTAGTAAGTATTGCACATGTATTGAAAGGTGATGACAGTTGTAGTAGTAAGTTCCAGATGTATGTGTCCATTATAGAGTCTAACAGCAGCAGGAAGGAAAGACCTGCGGCATCTCTGCTTCACACAGCGAGGGTGGATCAGTCTGTCACTGAAGCTGCTCTCCAGAGCAGACAGGTCGTCCTGCAGGGGGTGGGACTCATGGCCCAGCACGGATCAAAGTTTTGCCAGGACATAAATAAATGTAATGCTTTCCCCACATTCTGCTATTTGTGGGTTTTTTCTTTTGATATCCAGGAAATAACATTTAGCATAACAGCAGCTGCATCAAAAAATATTTAGCAGGTTTCGTAATTAAAGCTGCCCTACATAATTTGCAGAGAGCGCACCATGTGGTCATTAGAGGAACTGCAGCCAGCAAAATATGCACTCCTGTGACGTTTAAACCTATTTATTATTATTTACCAAATTATTTATTAATTATTATTTACTACCACTTTAAACTCAAGTAACAAAAAGGTTTGTCAGGCGGTAAGCATTGGAAGGCAAGGGTGATGATAGTTGGAGAACCAGTGGAATTTGGCAGGCGTTATCCTGAGGACCCTGAGCCAAAATCAGATTTCCCTCAGAGGTTTTCCCTGTTCCCTGACCTGGTTCTCAAAAATGTTCAAAGCCCTGGAGCTTAGTACCAGGCATGATGTGGCAGTGCAGGCCACCTGTGTTTCACTACTCTTCTTCAAATTTACGTTTCTAGCATCTACCTTAACTTATTTAGCTGCTAACTGAAGGAGAACATGGCCTGACCAGGGTTTAACGTACAGTCCTCATAAATTCAATAGATGTTTGTTCGATTCTCGCCAGCGGCTGCTTCTTATCCACGGTTCTCCGTCACTCCTGATGAGTCAGCAAAAGTAGACATTTCTGCTCACACACTTGACCAAATGGACATTAACAGCTTAATAACGAGTCGTCACCATCTTTTACTGAACACGTGCAACAGCTCTCACTCTCTTCTAGTGCACACACATGCTTATAGCGCCCCCTGCACTCCTTTATTAGTGATCTCTTAACTCATCCCACATTCAGTGGCGGTTCTATATGGAATTACTCCCCGGGCGAGACATCCCTTGAGCGCCCCCACCCACCCCCCCCCACCCCCAACACACACACACACACACACACACACACACACATACATGCACACAGTAACTCTTCCTCAAGGGTCAAGGCTGTGACTGATGTGGCCGATAAGATAGATGGCAGGTCTTGTCCAGGGGAGGTGGGTGGCTCATCCTGACCAGTGGCAGATGATGATCCAAAATATTTTAGAATTGCCCCTGAAATTGCAATTTAAACTGACATAAAAACAACTGTAGACTACCAGAAAGGCCACCTTTTATTACTGAACGAAGCATGTGAAAAATAATCAGTGTAACAAATGCAATGAAGGAGCCACACTTCTGACAAATCTGTCCAATCAAGACTGTGGTCTGCTGCTAAAGATGTGCAATAAAACAACTAAATGATGAAGCTGTGATGTCAGACTCTTCTTATAAAAGCCTAAATAATATGTATTAAATCAATGGGTGTTGTCTACTTTGATATTTATAGTTAATTAATATTTTATAGAACAATATTCACCTATATTTCAGTAACATTTAAGGTGGTATTAATATCACTGATCATCCTAGTCAAAATAACACATCTAAATATATCCACAGTTACACTATGACCAGTAGATCAGTAATGTATTTCATTAACATGTTCAGTAGTGCTGGAAATGCTAATAACAGGATAGTTAGTGAGGACTGGGGACTTTTTTCTGCTTGTAGAGTTTATTCATTATTAGGCCATGTGAACATGAATCATGACCAACGTGTTTTTGTTGTTGTTCAGGAGGCAGGCTGCAGTGCGTATTTAACGAGTCCTCATGGCGCGCTTGAATCATTAAAAAAGGATTCAAGGAATTTATTCCAACCCTTCGTTTCAAACTTTCAGCCCTATTAGCTCTGTTAGCAATTAGTTGACCGAATTTAACCGTTATAATCCCCAGTTAACCGGTTTTAAACAAATGGAAAACGTGCATCCTAGCATGGGAACGTACTACCTACCTTTATCTTTAGCCCGTTAGTCCTGAATTAGGCACCTGATGGTTTAGGCCTTTTTCTGTCCATCTCGTTTGGCACTCGACTCAATAAACAGGTTTCCAATCACCAACCAGGAGTCAAGACTAAACCAATTGACCTTGGTGGGTGACCACAAAATCCTTTTGTTTTTCCTCTTTTTTTGGCCATTTCACACAATTCAGAACAACGTGAAGGAATTATAAGCCTGTATTTATAATTTATTAATTAAATGTGCGTTATATGGAAGAACATCAAGGTGTGATTGACTTTAGCCATCTTATACAGTTGATTCAGACCCCCCCACCCCCCATCCGTTTCATTTGGGAGAGACCCAGAGGTGAAATCCCCCGCGCCCCTCCCTATTCTCTTCTTCACACACACGGCGCTCGCCTGAACCCTCAGTCAGCAGGAGCGCCTGCAGCTGCAGGGGGCGCCAACGTGCTGGTTCCAGTCCAGACACAGATATGACAGCTAATAGAAAACCATGTTGCCGTGCAGGTTTCTTTCTTCTTTTTTTTTTTTACTCAGCGATTGTGCGCCCCCTCTGTGTCATGACAAAATGCCGCCCCGGGCAGCCGCCCGGTCTGCCCATGCCTAAAACCGCTACTGCCCACATTACACTTAAAAATATGTGCATGGTGACCAGAAATGGCCTTATAACAATGTTAATGATTGACTTTGGGCATTAAGTCAGTCTCAGTTGGACTTTATACATTTTTAAAGTCAAGTCAACAACTGGGTTCCTGTACCACAATAAGTCATCCTTTACTCATTCTGCAAAGCAAACCTTGGTCAAAATGACACTCCTTCCTATCTTAGATTACAGTGACATCATTTATAGGACTGCTTCTAAAAAACTTCTTCATAAACTCGATGTCATTTATCACTCAACAATCCATTTTGTCACTGGTGCCCCTTTCACTACTCATCATTGTGATCTGTACTGACTCGTTAACTGGCCATCACTCCATATTGTGGTCTGGGGGTTTCCATGCCTCAGTGACGCTGAGCTGCACCAGCAGAAGCTCAGCCTTCACCATAGTAGGACAGGTCTAGGGTCATAATATAGAATAATAATACATTTTATTTATGAAGGGCTTTTCTAGACACCCAGAGATGCTGTAAGAAGTCAAGATAAAACAGGCAGATTATACAACAATAAAAAATAAACTTTAAAACAGTTTTGAAGGTGGAGAGGTCAGAGCAGTTGTGGAGGGGTTGTGGGAGTGAGTTCCAGAGGGTGGGGGCAGCAATGGAGAAAGTTGTCTCCCCAAGTTCAGAGCTTGGTCCTGTGGGGGAGTGAGAGGAGGCACAGGGATGGGGCACGGTGGTGGAGCAGGTCAGCGAGGTAGGAGGGGGCCAGGTTATGGAGGACTTTGAATGTGATGCACTGAGTGAGAGGAAGCCAATGGAGGTCTTATAGAGACAACAGTGATGTGGTCACGGGAGTGGGTGTGGCTTAGGAAACAGGCAGCAGAATTCTGGATGTCTTAAAGTTTGGTGAGGGATTTGGATGGAATACCATATAAGATGCTGTTGCTGTAGTTTATTTCTGATGTGATGAACGCATGAATAAGGGTTTCAGGGACAGAGAAGGAAAGAGAAGGTCAAAGTCTAACAAAATGCAATCCAATCACATGACAAAAACATCCAGAGGACCTCCACCACCAACACACACCTTTCCCTCTTCCATCACCACAATGTGCCCCCTTTACAATTCTGTCTGCCCCCTCAAATATGCCAGTCTAGAGTCAGCCCTGCTTGCGAACCTGTTGGATAGCCCTTGCGATGACGGATAATGGTGTTGCATGTCTCTGTACCAACGCAGATGGAGACGTATAAACTAGCCTTTAGTTGTCCATGCTCTGACAAGACGTCTTCTAATTTACTAATAAGAAACACACATTTGTTGGGGAAAAGTTAAAATTGTGCAGTTATTCAAAGAAAGTAGTCACAAAAAGTTACGGTAATTAGCGATAGCATGCGCTAACAACTAGTGATATCATAGCACAGATGTAGCGTGAGGGCTATAGCCACATATTTATAAAAGGCTCAATGAGATGTATTATTCCATATAAATATAAATTATTAATCTTAATGATTATTGAATGTTAATTTAACATTACTCTAGGTTCTTTTACCGTAAGAAATCCGCACACTTCAGAATAATTCAGACAGAGTCAAGAAAATAGTTATAAAAATAAATTTAATACTATATTTCTTAATCAATGACACAGGACAAATTATGAGTAATGATGGTCAAAGCAAGATACTGAGACAATTAATGAGGTGATGGAATGTAGCTAGGTGTTATGTTGCATAGTCTGCATTAAGTGTATTAGAATCCTCTGATGTCTGGGTTAAATCAATCTGGATGGTTTAACAAATTATCAAATTAATAAAGACCATGTGACACCAGCGTGCAGTAAGGCTACTCCACCTTGTGTGGGAGGTCCCGTTTGATCCAGGGGTCAGAGAGAGGTTGGTACGGACAGGCTGTCGGTCGTTGACCTCTTGGGGGTATCGGGACAGTAGCTTTAGCCCCGAAACACGAACCGTCTGGTCAGGGTATCTCCCAGGTGACTGCAGGCGTCTGGTGGATTTGTTTGCAACAGAGGCAGTTTACAAAAATAGTTGACCTCGGGGTCAAATAAGAGGATGGTTCCTTTTATTGAGCTTTGCTTTCCCGGCCGGCCGAACCAGGGAGCTTTGCTAAAATTCTTTAGGTTCACTCCTTGGAGGGAGTGATACTTGCAGGAACTGCAGGCACGGCATGAACCACTGAGTTGTTCCGGGAAGCAGTAGTTTTTAACACTGATGTTTATGAATTTGGCTGAATTAAATTTGGACACATTAGACTGGGCGTTTACCAAGATGCCTCAGACACCATGTTGTTTCTCCAACACTTAAGATGACTCATCCTTAATGTGGTGTAAATCTTATTAAATCTTAATGTGAGCGCAAATACTAAATGTTCAAACATAATACTATTACTTGTGAATGTATATCTACTGACAGATTAACGTTACTTCAACAAATCCTAATTTGGTGTAATTAAAAATATGACACATCCTTACAGGAACAAATATTCTTTTTAACTCCATCATTCATTATTATTATATGACATTAGATTTCACATATTGTCATTCAACAAGTATGATTATACATTTATGTTATACTTACTAAGTCTTTCACGAGGCAGGAAAGATAAACTTTATTCAAGAAAGAGTTAGGAAAAGACTTGCGTCAGATTCCTTGAGTCGTGATGTCTTGATGATATTCTGCTGGATAGGTTAGAGATATTTAGGACAAGATTAAGATTACTTGTCTCTGGGACACGGTATCAGAGTGTCCCGACCGTATTGACATGACCTGTAAATGAAGAGTGTAACTTAGTTCATTTAGGTGAAAAACCATGAAGGCCATGGCGTTACACAGATGACAATGCATTTTACTTACAGAAGATGGTTGGGGTGACAGAATAATTGGTACAGCTCCACGTGAGTTTCAGTCACTGTGCAAAGCCGGATTCATACTGTCCAACATTTGAGAACGAATCCTGTGTGAAATGACCGGAGCCAACCACCACATTCAGATGGAAGTGTTGTGGTACATGGTTAAATAGGAACTTCATCCACTCCTGCTGACAATTTGGTTCTTTTGGAATCCTGTGCAAATTCATAATATTACTTGTACATCCTGGAACACTCCCAAGTGCATTTTTATGCTGTTCCGCCTGCCAATGCGTTTATATATTGCCAAGACTGGAGGGGGTTGGGACATCCAAATTCAAGGAGGAGTTGCTTTCATGTGACGTGTTACCAGAGCGTTACTCACAACAGGATTTTTTCTCTTGCCTTTTTTTTATTTTCTAATTTACATAGAAAGTAAGTCACACGCAGCTTTGACCTTTTGGTATGCTACATTTGACTACCCAAGCTGTCTTTATTCAACAAGGAAAATGTTACTTTGCATTCTTACACCCCTTTAAAAGTCTATGTTGTGACTCATTACCAGAGGCACCGCATGCTGACACGCAGGGCAGGCAAGTGCTTGGGTCCCCTCAAATGACAAGGGGCCTCCATAGGGCCAACAAACTTTGAACCAAGTCAGAAATGCAACAGTAGTGAGACAGTGAAAAGCTTTAAACTTCACAACTCTGTTGTCGTCTCACACTTCCTGACAGGGCCCTCCCCCTCCTTAGTGATTGCTCAGCTAGCCCCACTGCTCATAACTCAGTCTCTCTAGATCAGTGGAGACATCACAACTTTAAGGAAGAGCTTTCATTTTATTCGTCGTACCATCATGTCGTCTTTTGAAAAGATCTACCTGCAGTATCAAGGAATTCCACTTCCCAGAGCAATCTATTCTGATGATTTTAAGTTTGTCGAAGAATTCAAATTTAAGGATGACGACATTCTGGCTGTCACCTACCCAAAGTCAGGTCAGTTTTATTGGTTGACTCTATGTAAAATTTACCAATAAGGACATGTTACAGATTTGGGGATCATGATTGAAAACACTGAAAGTACCAGGTTCTGAACAAGGAACTGAGTAGGTGTGAAAGTCTAAATTTAAGTGGAAACACTTTACCAGTTTATGAGTGCAACAACTGTAGTTTAAGGTTAGCTAAAATAAATTGCAAAGTCTTTATCTTTTTACTTTCCATCAGAAAAAAAATCTATAAAGAGAGCTTATGTTAAAGGTGACAGAGTTCGTTACTTTTTGTGTTGTAGGTATTTTGTAAGGACTTATTCAGTCAGACTCACCAGCCATGTTTTTTATTGTCTGTTCAGACATTGTGTGTTATGAGAAAATAAAAGAGATTATGGATTCAGTAACATAAAATAACCATTGCAGAGACCTTTTCACTGCAGTGGTTAATGTTATGTTCTTGGTAGTGAGTTGTACGTTTCTGAGAGTGCAGAACAATTTTCCCTTATCTGTTTCATGGCTGGTTGTAACTGAACTGTCATTTTTGCATCGGGATTTAAAACTTACAAACATGATGAGTTTTGTTCTCTGCTACCAGTTGCATGTGGAATTCTGTGATGGTGGTGTAGATCAGATGTGTCCGGTCCTGGTTATAGTTTTTTCCCTTCGCCAACACATCCAGTAATTCAGTCGCTGAATTACCTGTTATCAGGTGTGTTAATAAACTCACGGACAAAAAATCTTGATAGCTGCAGTGGTGTTGATGAAATTAAACGGCGTGTATCGAAAGATTGTGTATTCAATTGCTTACAAAACCATAACAAATGAATGACTAAGTTAGTGGTATAACTACATGGCTGACGTCATTGAGTTATTTTAGTAATTGGGTACATTACAAAGGTCGCCCTTATCTTTGGTAGCCAGAAGCTTTATGATGTTTGTGGGCCCAATCATGGACCCATCGGTTCCAACATCAGGCTTCTCTGACATCTGTATGTGTCTCTAGCTGAGCAATAACCTGTTACAGCTCTCAGTAACAAAGAACTCCACATTGGAACTATTGACTCTTTGCACCTATGTCACCTGATCACGTGGGCCCACCATATTGGTGGGCAAAAGCATTGTAAACTGTGAGCGAAATGAGTGTTGAACAAAGGGAAAAGTAGAGCCTGAGATTGTCTTTAGCTGTCGTCATCATTTTTTGGGATGTTTTGCATGGCTTAAAGCAGTGGTTCTTAATTACTTTTGGTGAAGCCCCCCCTAGGATACAATGCAAAGTAGCCCTGGGCCGTTTCTAGGCTGAGCTTTGTAGGTGATTTGAATTGTATCAAATAAATAAATATTACATGCTTATAAGTTACTGCTTTATAAAGTAACAAACGTGTAGTGGGATAAATCTACCTGCATTTTCTTTTTCAAGCACTTTGTTTTATTTTTTTATGCAAGCATTTTCCTGTCCTGTCTGTATTTTAGCTGCATCTCCTCTCAATCCTTCAGGAAAAACTGCTGCATGGCTTCTTCATTTTTCACCATTTAAGCAGATCAAAGAGATCTGTGAAACATAGCAGAGTGTGTGCTGCGCTCGCTGCTGCGCCAGTGAGGTAAAGTCGCCGAAGCACGGGTGATGGACCGCAGCAGTGGAGCGCGTCAGACACAAATAAAAGACAGAAAGTTCTTGTAATTTTAATTCCAGAACTTGACAGGATGTCCAGACAGACCTCTGAATCCCTCTGTCAGCGCTTCTCTTCAGCGCTCCTCCTCATGACATTTGCGCACAGGCAGGTGACCAGTTCACGCGGAGCAGAATGTGCGTTCGGGCGGCAGCAGGTGAAATGTTAATTTAAGTGAAATCGTTTAATTGTGTTGTTTATATGTTACTGGGGAACTCTGGTCAGCTTGTTTGGACTAAATATTAATTAAAAAATAATGAATATTTAACGGTTTTATTTAATATTTATTATTATTTTCAGTGGCGGCTGGTGACTTTTTTTTTGGGTGGGGCGCTAACCACATATCACCACTAGGGTACGCCAAATTACCATTGATTCTTCTGCATCAGCGTCACACAACTGACGGTAACAGTAGCAGGAGCACTTTGGCAACAAAGTTGTTCAAAAAGTTTTTGAATATTAAGCATGTTTTTGACAAAAACATGCTTCTAATCAATAGAATCCACTTTCTACCAACACCAAATAAGCTGTAAATAAACGTGAGGCCGTAAATAGACACGTATCCAGAAAAACACAGTGACACAATGCAAGATATCCACAGAAGCAGGCGTTTAAGCCTGCCGCACACGAGAGCCAATAGCTGAGCCACCGGTCATTCGAGGCCGTTTGCTCAGCAGATTACTCGCTGTGTGCGCCTAATTTTCACTGAGTTTTCTGCCTCACGAGACGCTGAGGTGAAAATCAAACTGGTTTGATACTTTCCACCCCAAGGGGGGCAGAAATTCGCCGTGTGCGCACTACGTGAGCAGTCGGCTGAGCTGAAATCTTCCAAGTGACCAATCAGCGCGTTCTTCCCTCACGTGATTCCAAGGTGGCAGCCTCCTGTCTGCATGACGGAAAAATAAACAAAACGGAGACAGAGCTGGATATGGAGGAAATGCTTATACTTGTTTTGATGATGAGGCGTCGCCGCCACCGTCATAAACTCCTTGCATGGCTCTTCTTTTCAGCCATGACCATACCCGTACTTTCCTAAATTTCAAACGACAGTGGCGGCGACGCCTCATCAGCAAAACAAGTAGAAGCACACAGTGAGTTTCTGCCCCCCGTGGGGCCGGAAAGTATCAAACCGGTTTGATTTTCACCTCAGCGTCTCGTGAGGCAGAAAACTCAGTGAAAATTAGGCGCACACAGTGAGTAATCTGCTGAGCAAACGGCCTCGAATGACCGGTAGCTCAGCTGTTGGCTCTCGTGTGCGGCATGCCTTACCTGCAGGTTATGGTCATAATGCATGATGTAGTAAAAAAATCCACTCGGTTTGTGAAATTCTATATCCCAACGTAAAAGCTGAGCTGATCAGACTGTTTGCTGGCATTGTTTTACCCACTAAAGTGTTTGATGCATTCCATCATTTTCCTGTTTACGTGGCTTCTCTCCCTGTGATTGGTTAATATGAAAGCCAGCCAGCTGAAAAAAACTCAACAACAAGCAATTCGATTGGCCCTCTGGTGGGGTGAACAACCTGACCAATGAGCAATCTCCTCCCTCTGGTCTGAGGAGAATTCACCCGGTGACGATCGCTACACGATGCGCCCAAATGCTCTCCTAATCTTTCTCGTTGTGGATGGTTTGGGGAACCACTGCACATGCGCCAGTTAGCCCATATTAAGTCAATGGTTAAGATTGCTGCGCCCGCGAGAGGACATGTGACAAGTATGTCGACGATTCGGCTGTGTTAAAAGTAAAAAGAACATTATTAAACTACAATTAAACACAGATTACACACAGTACTTAGTCCATATGGTGTATACATCATTTAGTTTACTTTTTATGTTTTCGAAATATATTTTGTGATTCCTATCTTCTTCTTCTCCTTCCTGTGAGACTGGTGGGGCGGCACCCTAGCGCCCCCTATGGATGAGCCACCACTGATTATTTTAAAAATAAGCGAAAATCGATTATACGGCCTCTGGCTGCGAACAAATTATTCTTTCCATTTCTCATATAATTAAGTAAGTTGTGTTCAGAAAAAAACATTTTATTTACATAAAATAAAACAGTGGTGCAGGGCACCTCAGGGAAACAAAGATGAGGCATCTTTTTTAACATTACCATGTTCAATAGGGCTGTTTATACGTCACTCTACCAAACAAAAAAATATAAATGAAACAAAAAGTAAGAAAAATCTAAATTTCTCTTCCATAGAACATTTGCACTGTTTCCATTAAATAAAATCCATGTTTGGACTTTTTCTGTGTTCACAAATCAGTCCATGCATGTATCTGTTTTATATTCTCTATTCTATATTAACTAGAGCTCCCACTGGCACTGGCATTCTGGCAATTAGAATGTGTGGCTGGTGTAAGGAGTAAAATGGTTCTAGTGCGCCATCAGTTACCATACCAAGTTTATTTATAAAGAACATTAAAACACCGCGTAAGAGCTGACCGAAGTGCTGTACAATAAAAACAGACTTTTAAGTTAACTCATTATGAATATGCAGACCTAATAATGTGGTAAAAATATATAATTGTAATCCAAACAGTAATAAGAAGTTTTTCCTTTTTTTGCTGGGTGACCGACACAGCCCCTTTCTGCAGGGTGCGTGTGATCCTCTTCAGCGTTACTGTCAGAATCTTAGCCTTTTCCTACTGACCAGTTATCATCAGGTTTGCTCTCTCCGTCTGAAGAACTGTTGATTGTGTGGTTCACTGACACCTTTCTTCTAAAAGCCAGTATAGCAGCAATTTTACACAGAACATGACCAGAGAGTGATCATGCAAGCTAGAATGTTGATTGCTGTGAAACTATGATGCTGTCCATCATCCACAGGAAAAAGACATATACTTAAAGCAGCATTCCGCAAATTTGCAGTTATATGGTCTCTGTCGCCCTCTAGAGGCTTGCTGCGTAACGTCACTGTCGTAAAATCAAATCTCTCTTTCGAGCATAAGAGGCATGTTTACATTCCTAATGTCAGGCAAAACAACCAAAACAAACTTTTCCATCTCCACACATTGAATAAATAGTTTTATCAGGACTGTATAACAACTTTATGCCCGACCAAACACAATAACCCTGGTGAAATCATTTATTACTTACCTAGCCATTAGCAGCACGGCTAGGTCAGAGTCCGTAGTTCATGCCTTTCTTTCTAAAAGAGCTCTCCAGCGAGGAAAAGACGGCCCAATAATAACTCTGGTCTTTGCTCTTGCTCTATCACGTTCTTTTCTTTTCCTAGATTCCTCTGATAAGGGATTTCTAGCTTTCTTTGGTCAGTCTTAAATGTTAGCTGGTTTTACTAGTTATACTGCTTTAATTCAGGTCACCCTACACTCTTAGTTTAATCATTTATGCACTTAGTGACTTCTGGTTGACCTCGATACCCTATCAGTACCACCACTGATCTCAGCTACATTTAGTCTCACTGAAGTTCTGTTAGTTCTATAATAATAATTTCTTGGTCCTCATTGTCCAAGCAAAGCTCTGTTAGTCTAAATGAAGCTCTGTTAGTATTATGTTGAGTTTCTAGCTTTAGTTGTTCATTGTCTATTTTTTGTATGTTCTGTTTTGTAATGTCTGATTTGTTTGTAAAGCGCTTTGAGTTGCCTTCGGGTAGGAAATGCGCTATATAAATAAAACTGCCTTGCCTTGGTCAGTAAATAATCTGTTAAGTCTTTTTAATTCATGTCTTATCTTTTGAAACTAAACTGAAGCCATTTAAAAAACCCAAAATGCTTTGCAGACTCATTTATTACTCATGTAACAAACATCACAAACAAGAAAACAGTGCAGGAATATTTCATTTGCTTGAAAATCTCCGGTGGCCTAGTGGTACAGTGTCGGCCCGTGACTGGGAGATCATAATTGGTAGTATATCATAATTATGACTTAGCTATCTCATAATTATGACTTATGAGATAGCTAAGTCATAATGAGATACTAAGTCATAATTATGAGATAATAATTTTTTTTATCTGAGTGGCGGGAATGGGCTTCCATAAATATCATGACTTATTATTGTTTTTAGTGCAGACTTTCTGTGTGCAATCAAGCTTCATCACTCCAGGATTATTTTAAACTAATCTAAAACCACAAAACTCTAGCACATGTCGTGAAAAATACAGAAAATTCCTGTCCTCTGGATCAAATCAGGCGGTGTCTGTAGCATTAACGGTGATAATGCACTGTGTTCAAAGCACCTTCCAGGAACCCCAAGATAACTGTACAAATACATGCATAGGGTCAAAAGCAGGAATGCTGGAGCACACTGGTGAGCAAAAATTTTTAATTTGGTGCAAGTAAAAACATTTTTTTTTACTTGCACCGAATTAAAATTATTTGCTCACCAGTGTACTCCAGCATTCCTGCTTTTGACTTTTCATGTCCACCGGCTGAGCAGCACCTATGTGAGTGGATGACGTGCAGAGGACTCTACTTTTTAACATGAATAGGGTATTCTACAGTTGATGTCACCAAAGGCTTCTGGGTAGGGTCATACTTACAATCCGCATTAACAATAGAAAATATCCAGTTTCAGAGCGCTTTGACATCGATATGAAGGCATAAAATGGAGGAAGTTTTTTTGACATAGAAAAACATACCAGAGAGCTTTTCTTGATGGCGACCCTGCTAATTACTGATTGCCAGAACTGAAGCGCTAGCTCAAATGAAAGTGAAAGTCCCGGTAGCAGCGCTGTGTTTTAAACGCCGTTATTCCCATCACTGTGCCTTCTTGAATAATATAAAAATAAGTTCATTACTCACAGTGCTCAAGTAACATTTTCTCAAGGTAGTTTTTTAACTGTCAGGTTATCATTTGTGTCCTTACTTTTTATATTCCACTCACCTCTGGTCAAAAGCCTTTTTTGTGGACATTTGGGTGGACATGCTGTTTGGCCAAGACGTTCAGCTGGACCCCTCCATTAAAGGAGTCATCACCTGAAATCTTCACTTTTCCACTTGAAAAAATGTATATAATGGCTTCCTAATGATTTTTCAATGGCTGAGAAGCCGATATTCAACATTAAAGCAGTCTAAGCCTATAGCAGCATAACTACAGAGATAAATCAGGATAACCTAGCCTTTCAGATGGAGGCATGTGGGAGGCAGGGCCAGGGAGAAAAGTCTTTAACGACTGTAGTCCCCTCTGTACACTCCACTTCCCTCTGCTCCCCACTCGTCTAAACCTGGGCTAACATCAGAATTTAACCATAAGCCCTATCAAATAGAAAAGTTTTGAGCCTAGTCTTAAAAGTAGACAAGGTGTCTGCCTCACGCACTAACGCTGGGAGCTGGTTCCACAGTAGAGGAGCCTGATAGCTAAAAGATCTGCCTCCCATCCTACTTTTAGATATTCTAGGAACCACCAGTAAACCTGCAGTCTGAGAGCGAAGTGCTCTGTTAGGAACATATGGAACAATCAGATCACTGATGTATGATGGAGCTTGTTTATTAAGAGCTTTATATGTGAGAAGGAGGATCTTAAAATCTATTCTGAATTTAACAGGCAGCCAATGTAGGGAAGCTAAAACAGGAGAGATGTGGTCTCTCTTTTTAATTCTCATCAGAACTCTAGCTGCAGCATTTTGGACCAGCTGAAGACTTTTGACTACATTCTGTGGACCTCCTGATAGTAATGAATTGCAGTAATCCAACCTTGAGGTAATGAATGCATGAACCAGTTTTCAGCATCACTCCTGGAAAGGATGCTTCTAATCTTAGCAATATTCCAGAGGTGGAAAAAGGAAATCCTACAAACCTGTTTAACGTGGGATTTGAATGACACGTCCTGGTCAAAGATTACACCGAGGTTCTTTACTTTGTTCTCGGAGGCTAATTTAATACCGTTTAGATCAGGTGACTGACTAAGCGCTGGAATACACTCTTGGGTTCTTTGTCTTGTTTGGGGTCTGGGCTGGAGTTTCGCTGGTGCTTGAAGCAGCTCTCTTCTTGTTCTTGGCTGAATCAGCTACCAAAACCACCTCTCGCTCAACCGCTAAGCTACAGCTAGCAAACAAACGCTGCGGGCGCGTGAGCGCACATTACATCATCACGCATTACGCTGCCTCTGGAGGACACTGGGGAAGCCTGCTTGCTCGACCCGAGCACAATCTTTTCTGTGAGTTTACAGGCCTACAGAGGCAATCACAGTAAAAATGCCAGGGCTCATTCTACAGGACCAGGGCATTGCAGGAGAATGTATGAGGAATAAATTTTAAATTGTAATAGCTGTTAAACTTGCACATATATTAAATAACTTCTTCTTAGACTATGAGCCAGTGTGAATTCACCCGTGTTGTACTCTTTGTTGACAATGGGGTGATTGTTCTGTGCTCTGTGGCACCAGTAGGCCTCCTTTTTAATGTGTGTAATAATTGATCTCATGTGTCTGAGCCCAGAAAAAAGGAACAACTAGATCTTAAAGATTGTTTTAAGTCTGTTTTGATGGCTTGTACATATTATATATGAGAACAGTCCTTTGTTTTTATGTCTAGCTGTTTTATCTTATCTGCATTTTTTTTTCTTTTTTATCTCATCTGTTTTTTTATCTTATCTGTTTGTGTAAAGCTAACTATGTGTCTGTTGCTGCTGCCTCTTGGCCAGATCGTCGTTGTAAATGAGAATGAGTTCTCAATCGACTCATCTGGTTAAATAAAGGTTAAATAAAATAAAAAAAATAAATAAAATCTTGTATCAGATGAGCCATTAAAGTTATTCAAGATTTAAATTGTTTTCATTTGTTTAAACTTTGACACTACAGGTAAATATTTGATTTATGCCTGAGAGACGGAAAAGCTAAAACTTATAAACTATGTAAAACAGGTGTTACCATCTGCTGTACTGAGGACTATGACTCCATAGGCTTTCACTGGATTCTAAAGCGTTTATAACCAATGGAGTAATGTTTTAAAATGGTCAATAATTAAACAGATTTTTAACTTCCCAACTCTAAACAAAAACCTTTGTTCCATTTTTAAATAGAAGGCAGAGTAATGTGGACACATCATCCCTTAATGCAGTGGTTCTCAATTACTTTCGGTGAAGCCCCCCTTAGGATACATAGATTTTTTTCGCGCCCCTCTCCCAATGTGTGCGGGGGTGGGGGGGGGTGGGGGTTGGTTGCACAATGTTCATTGTGTACAGTAATATTGTTTTTATGGAATGTTAATTTCTGCTAGGAACAATAGAATTATAGATATCTGAATACATATCCAGTCTGCTTAAATGTTAAAACGGCTTGCCATATAGATAGTCTGTCGGCGAATGTCGGGAGGTAGGGGAAAGTGCGGGGGAATGACCTTGATCCCAGAGCAGGGGTGAGAGTGTAGTAGGGTTGGGCGATTAGACAACTTATTCAACCATCTATGATTGGCTGAGTTGTTCAACGGTTGTTTTTACAAGAGGCGATTTGTTTAGAATCCATCGTGGAGGTAACATCATGGAAAGATTTCCATCAGAGCGTCTGTGTTATTCTCCGCATCTGGCAGTGCGCACAAAGCGGCGCGCAATAGGAGCTCCAGGGGCGCCTCCAGAAAATTTTGATAAGGGTGGCCAGATGGGGCCAGAGAAAATTTTGGGGTGGCACATCAAATTGGTCCTTGTGGTAACTCTGGGAGAATTTAGCCTGTGGCGATGCATTGTTGTTTTTTATTTAAAAAACAATATGCATCCAAAGCACCAGGGGCGATTCTAAGATCAGAGGTTTAGGGATGCTGAGCACCCAGAGAGCTACCCGTCCAGGCAACTATTTTATTGCAACATGTGTAAAATAAAAGCAAAACACTCTTTATCACAAATAAAAAAATAGGTTTCAGAAATCGCAAACAATGCTTTATGGATTCTGTTATTACAATAATCTTTTCCAGGTTCAAAGGTCATTGATCCCCGATTCCCTTCCCTGATGGTCGGTATCCAGCACGTTTTACTGTTTCCCTGCTTCAACACGCCTGATTTTAATCAGCAGGTGATTAGCAGGCCTCTGCAGAGCCTGATGAGCTGCTGAGCAGGTAAATCAAGTGACTTGGATTAAGGAAACAACTAAAACATGCAGGATACCAGCCCTCGGGGAAGGGAGTTGGTCTAGGTGTTGTAGTATTTTTGCTGGACCAGTTCCCGTATGGCCCAGATGAAAACAAATAGGCCTAAATAAATAAAATGCTGAAATCATTTTTTCTACTTTAACATATCAGATAAAGCTTTCACAAATCACAAACTATGTTTTAAGGACTCTGCCATTAGTGGAAAATGAGCTAGTCCAGGTTTGATGTGTCCAGGTTTGTACTTTTATAATAAGAGCAGATTAAAGATGTTCAGGGAGCGAAACATTGGTTGGAATTACCACTAAAAGTACCAGTAATAATTTTGGATTTATTTACGTGTATTTATTTTCCACTAATATCAACATCCCTATGAAAAAAATATCCATACTCTTTTTGCAAAAGTTTTTCTCTGTCCTTAATTTTAAAACCAAACAGAAATAAAATGATGGTTTTTCAAAAATTACAACAAATCTCATTTAGTAGATATTTAGGGAAGAGAAGCAGCTGAGGTAGGGTTAAGTTCAGAGTTCAGCATCAACCCTGTTATGACCAGAAATCCATCATACAAGCAGGTTAAGATTTATTTTTGGTCTAAATTGGAAATTACCCAATGAAATAATGTAAATACAGCTACAACTAACATTATGATTCTGATTCACTCACACACACACACACACACACACACACACACACACACGCGCGCGCGAAGGTTATGCATTTAACAAGACATTTAATAAATGATAATCAGCTGCTGTAAAACATAATCTCCAGTCCATCCAGCCAGAATTATCCTCTCTTCTGTCTCATATGATCAGCAGCAGCAGCAGCTGGGATGTTTTTTTTCCCAACATGCCCACTTTCTAGTGAAGCACACTCCACGTCTTGTTTTGATCTCCACATCTTGTGCTTTCTTGTGCTAAGCCTTACTCCCGATATTTCTGTTTGGATGCCATCTACCCATCTCCATGCAACTGCCTGTCGCAGCATTTGACCACAGGTTGGTCAGATGATGCGTGCTACTGCAGGAACGTGCATGCGGTCGGATAACCTGTTTTTTTCTCTCCTCTTGTCTGGGCTGACGGTAAGCTGACGGGGACGATGCTGCACGCGCGGCGCGCCTCACGGCAATGATGCGCCTTTTGCGCAGATGGAGAGAATGCGTCCCCGCATGGAGCGCGCTGCTTATCGAGAGGGAGGGGCGCTGGATGCCTTGTGTTTATTTGAAGACGCCGGGCCGGACACATTTTTTTTTAGAAATGTCTGAGATTTTGACCAATAAATGACCAGGAAAACTACCGGTACGCATGAGATGTAAAATTAAAAGTGCTGGTTCTGCGTGCAGCGTACCGGCCCACTTAAAGCACTCACTCTCCCTAGCAGTCACTCAAGGTGGCGCACAAAGCGCTCTGAGCCCGACTCTGGGAAAGTTGAGTAAATCAAACCACTTTTGCAGCGGAGTAGGTTTGATGCATTTTTGCTGTTAAAATATAACGTTTCAACCATGCTTTTTATATTTTACAAGCGTCTTTAAAAAACATGAAAAATAAATAAACGTTTTAAATTCTCAAATTTTAGGGGTGCTTCAGCACCCCCGAAATAAGGGCTAAACATGCCCATTCAAAACACTTAACTCAAAATTGAGAAATACAAACATTTCAGAAAATTTCATTTCAGTTATTTTAAATTTTAGTTTCAAATTTATTTTCAAATTTTATTTTTTTATTAGCCTGTTGCTGTCTTCTCAAAAAACTATGGGGATATAAACCTTTTTTGAAAATGGTGAGCAACAGAAACACATATAATTTTTTTTATTCTGATTATTTATTTACTCATTAATTGTACAATTTTTTATTGGGCTTTACATTTGTGTCTTGATTAAATTAGATGAATTTATGGTTTGAGTGAACATTAACATGATTTATTAAGAACACTGGTCTCCCCTGTGGTGGCCAGCATTTTTCTAGGGGTGGCCATGGCCATGGCCAGGGGTGGCCATGGCCACCCCTGGCCACCCCTTGGGGGCGCCACTGCGGAGCTCAGAGCGCGTCTGACAGACTTGTGCACAAGAGCGCAAATGTTGAGAGCTTCTAGATCTGGAAAGTGGAAACCCTTCTTTCAGAGAGTCTGGTAGACTTCTGGTCGTTTCTTTTGGAGAAATGTTTCCTGACTTTAAAACTGTGCATGGCTGAAATAGAACTCGTTACTCAAGTTCCTGCTTGGATCCAGCGTGTCAGCGGAGCTCTGAATCACCACAACATTTAAACAGCCATGAGTCTGTCTGAGGCAAAAGTCCAGAACCTCGTTAGCCTCTTCAGCAGCTCCATAGAGACATCTGATTACGCACAAGCAGGTGACTGGTTCAGGTTTACGCCGGAGCAGAAAGAATGTGCCTTGGGGCCGCAGCAGGTGAAATGTTGATCATTTAAGTGAAATTGTTTAATTGCATTGTTTCTATGTTACTGGGGCACTCTGGTCAGCTTGTGTGGACTACATATTAATTAAAATGAATGGATATTTAACGGTTTTATTGAATGTTTATTATTATTATTTTTAAAATGAAAGTGAAGGGAAAATGCGGCCTCTGGCTGCGTGCGTCCTCCTCCTCCGTGCGTCCAAATGCAGCAGGATTTTTTTCCATTTCTCATATAAGAAAGAAAGGAAGTCATGTTAAAAAACATTTTATTTAAATAAAATACCACTATGGTGGGCACCGCAGGGAAACAAGATGAGACTTCTTTTTAACATAACCGGTTATACGTCACTCTACCAAACAACAAATATAAAGTGAAACAAAAAGTAAGAAAAATCTAAATTTCTCTTCCATCTAACACATGCACTGCCTTTCCATTAAATAAAATTCATGTTTGGACTTTTTCTGTGTTCATAAATCAGTCTGATCCTCATTTATTGGACTGACAGTGGAGGTTGGAATACACTTGTATTCTCCATGGGGAGGCTCCGAGTGGGGTGGGGGGGATCGGGTGCGTCCGCTGTGCCCCCTCAGCTCTTCTCCCGAGCCCCCCAAGGGGGGCCCGCCCCACTAATTGAGAACCACTGCCTTAATGGGAACATCTTGTAATGTGTAATGAGTAATGTGTTAAAATAGTCAATAGTTAAACTGATTTTTAACTTTCCAGCTCTAAACAAAAAACCTTTGTACCATTTTAAAATAAAAGGCAGAGTAATGTGGACACATCATCCCTTAATGGGAACATCTTGTTTTATGATAACAACCTGAGCTCCTGCTGATTTAATTATACTGCTGTCCTGGTTTATTCTTCCAAGAAAAGCACATCTCCTCCTTGAACCACACCTTTACCGTTATGGAGTTTGAGTGTCCTGATGATTGAGGGCACTATTGGGCTGATGCATGTGGAGGGCAGACTGGGATGGTAGTCCCCATTTATAGGAAAGGGGATCAGGGAGTGTGTTCCAACCACATGGAGGGAACACTCCTCAGCTCTGCTGGAAAAGACTATCCCAAGGAACTGAAGAGAAGGCTCATGTCGTTTTTGTTCTAACTTAACACCAACGAGACAACATGGGAGGGGCTGAGAAGCACATGGCACACAAAGGTGTAGGAACAAGTTCAATATTGGGGGGACACAGGCCCAGCGCTGGGGGGCTAACATATCTGCTGACAGTTTAGCTTAATTACTTTATCAAATAAAAACATACAGCCCCTGACTTCTAAATCTGTGTACATTTTTATTCAAATGGATTTCATTTGTGACACACGATGACATTTGTAGCCAAAGCTAGTTTACAATGTCTGTCCCTAGACAAGCATTTAGTATTTAATATGACAGTTAGCATAGCTGCATTCCAAGCAGTAGCCTGGTCCGGATTCGAAGCCTGGAAAATACAGACATGTTTAATTGGAGAATAGCGTTTTTATGACAGTACTGTTTTATGTTTGTTTAATAATATAAATGTGTTATATATTATCTTATACTTATAAGAAGAGGTTTTTTATACAGATGTATTACAAGAGTAAAGCAGTAAATATTCAGTCAATAAAGGATGGACCAATATTTACCATTTATCATATATTGGCATCAAAAGACATGCCTCTTTATTATAGTGTTGTCACGGTACCAAAATTTCAGTATTCGGTACCGGTACCAGTGAAAATCCACGGTTCTCGGTACCAATTTCGGTACCAAATAAAAAACTTCATTTAGACTAAATTTACCAATAAAAACATTAATTTTCCTGTATAGTGAATCAGTGCTATATATATAAAAAATTTATTTAATTACTATTGTACTACTATCATAACATGTTTTTAAAGCCCCAGTGTGTAATATTTTTACCTGTTTACTACCAAATTCTGTGTATCCAGTGCACAAACTTGTCCTTTTTCATTAATATTCCTCTCAGCTTCAAATTTTACATTTTTAATACATAAATTGTGGTCGACACTCCATGGTCATCCTCCATCTTGAAATACGGTAGCTATTTAGGGACATATGAGCTCCACGTTATGCGTTTGCACTATGACTGTAACCTGAAAGAAACAGCAGAGGGCAGCAGTGCGCCGTGGAGGCATGGCGTCTGACAATGCAACTAAGAAGAGACGAGACTAGCTGCTACACCGTTGCTGTACTTTTTTAGTTTGAATAACAATGAAATCAAAAGACACATCAAATTACCGTAAATCCTCTAATACAGGCCCGGGCCTTTATTTACTCAAGCGCATCCTGGTTCAGGCCTTTATTGGAAGGAGGCCAGCATTAGAGGCAGGCCTATATTTCAATTTGAGCAAAATAAACTACCAGTAGAATGAATAAAAACAAGATTTTGCGTCTATTTGAGCGGTGACTGAAGTCTCACGTGCAAATCAAAAGTGATGATTGGTGGGTTTCACACGTGACCCTGCCCTGGCGCTGAACTCAAATAGTGAACAGGAAGTGTTTTGCTCTACTATAAAACACAGCATGACGGATGAAAGTGAGTGTTCTAAATGGGCTGGCACAGACACGATATCACGAAAAAAATTGCATCTTGCTTTAGGTTATGACTCATTTAATTTTAAAAGTCGGACTTTTAATACATGCTGGAGGATTTATCCAACGCTGAAGCGATCGACACAACAAACTATCTCGTGTGGCAAATCTCATATTACACTGCAAACCAAAAGCCTTTTATGAGTCTGAAAGCCTACAACTATTTTATTTCAGGTTGGTTAACAGTTTACAGATCCGGAGAAGCTTTAAATGACCGTTGTCTTGTTTATGCTCGTGAGATGTGCTATTTTAGTTACGTAATTAACTCGTAATGATAGCTAATGCTAACGGTGAGTACGTGCTAGGATCTACTTATAACTAACTTTTTAAGCCTTTTTAAATCCACATTTCTGGTACATTTGTTTGATTTTATTAAGGTATTAATGCAACATTACAACACTGAGCTAATTGTTAAAAACATTAGCACTCCCTGTGCAAAGAGAGTGTGAGTTTAAACTTTTATGGGCAAAGCGTTTAGGTACAGCAGTGGGGTAAAGAGTGTTGAGTTTGGTGGCAGGAGGATCCTATCTTGGTTTTTGTGATGATGTGGTCCCTTTGCTTCCATAAAACAACTTTCAGCTCTTGTTAGGAAGATTTGAAGGGACTGGGATGGGTATCAGCACCCCCAAATCTGAGGCCATGGTTTTTAACGGGAAAAGAATGGATTGCAAACTTGCAGGAGATATCCTACCTCAAGTGGAAGAGTTCAAGAATGTCATATTCTTGTAAGGAAGTATGGAGCAGGAGATTAACAGCTGTATTTAGACAGCATCTGCAGTGATGCAGATGTTGAACCAGTCCTTTGTGGTGAAGAAGGACCTAACAAAGCTCTCAATTTAGTGGTCTTCATCCCAATTCTCATTTATGGTCATGAGCTTTGGATAATTACCAAAAGACAAAGATTGTAAGTATAAGCATCTAAATGAGATCCCTCCATAGTGAGGCTGGACACATCCTGCAGGGACTCGAGGTAGAGCCGCTGCTCCTCCACATCAGCTGCAGTGGTTTGGTCAGCATGCCCCACGGATGTCAGGGCAGGAGTTTCAGGCATATCTTGCCAGCAAAAGGACCCATTAGTAATTATGTTTCAGCTTTGGCCAGGGAATGCTTTGGGATGCCACTGGTAGAGCTGCCGGACAGATGAACGGACAACAAATACATGCCATGTCAGTTAGTGAATGTTTCTTAAATGTTATGATAAATGGCTACAATTTTAATCATGTTGCTTAACCCCTTCTGTTGTTTGTTTATTGCGTTCGGCAGGTACAGCCTGGATGCAGCATATCCTCTCCCTGGTGATGAATGGTGGTGATATGACAACAGTCCAAACCACTACAAACTGGCAGCGGGCCCCATGGCTGGAAGTAAAAAAATGTTCACGTCTTGTGGATCAAATGACATCTCCACGCGTGCTAGTCACACATTTCCCCTACAACCTCATGCCCCCATCTCTTCACACTTCCAAAACCAAGGTATAATGACTAAACCTTTAGTGTGGCACACCATTTGTCAAAATCTGGTTCAAAGGTTTTTACCAGCAAAGTAAATATTCAAGCCCTCAATTTTACTTTTAAGATGGAAAGATACCTAAAATGACCAAACTTGTACAATAATGGATTATCTCATAATGGAATAGATCTATTATAATAAAAAATATATTAAATATTTAAATGATAATTATAAATGTAAATCAGTTTTTTAACAACATGCAAATGCATCCTGTGTACTGTAGATGAACAATAGTAAAGCCCCACATGGCTGCGTCTCTCAGCAGTTGCTGAAGCAAATTCACAGCTGAGGAAGGAGTTTGGCGATGAAGAAAGGCTTTAGATGAGTGCTGAAGAGGTTGTAGCAAACTATCTGGCACCTCAGTGGGGGCAGGAAGCAGCTGACATTTAATGAGAATAAAGTTAGGCTGTATGAATAGTTTGATGATCTCCTCGATCCCACCAACACATATTACAATGAGAAACCAGAGCTAGGAGACATTGGTATCATTAACCTATCTCTGGGGCAGAAGTTGCCATGGTAGTCAAGCATCAATGCAGTGGAGGAGGGGCCCCCATTTCCTGAAGGCTTTGGATGTAAGACTATCTTGACTAAAATGTTTTAATTACACTTTTACATTTTGGTGCCAAATGTTCATGTGAATATTGCTAATTTAGAACTTAAACTTCATTTCTGATGACACATTCTTGCTCTGGGTCTTGTAGGTAATCTATGTCATGAGGGACCCAAAGGATGTGCTGGTGTCTTCATTCTATTTCCACCAAATGGCACATTTCCTCGAAGATCCAGGAACATTTGATGAATTTATGGGCAAATTCCTAAAAGGCAGAGGTCAGAAGTCACACCCCACTTCTAGACTATACGAAGCTCAATAATGAATGATTTTAAGCAATGCTAAGTAAACTGTTTAGTTCATTATAAATATTACCGACTTTCATGTGATGCATTATGGCCTGGTATTTCATGATAATATATTTGTTTGATTTCATTTCATATTAATCATATCCTTTATGTATATATATATATATATATATATATATATATATATATATATATATATATATATATAAATTGGGGAGTTTATTGCAGTGCAATATGGAAAATGGACTAATCATGTGAAGAGCTGGAGACACACTGAGCTGGGAGACCGAATAATGTACATCACATATGAAGAAATGGTTCAGGTAAACGTCACTTAAAGTGTCTGTAAACATGGTTTGTTATCTGATTCACATGAAGTTTTTTAAAAACATGAACGTATGTAGAAAGTACCCACTGTGCAAAGACACGTCGCAGCAATGTTTTTTCCAGGTCCTTTTTGCACGTCAAGTTTTGGTCCCCTGTAAGTGCAGACTATGACGCTGGATGACGTCTTTTTCATGACGTCTCCTGCACATCCTGTTTTGATGTCCTAAGGATGTCTAAATATGGCCTATTTCTGGTTCAAATTAGGTTGTTGTGGACATCCTTCTCACGTCCCCCAGACACGTTGCAGCAACGTCTTTTCCAGGTCATTTTTGCACGTCCAGATATGGGCTAATTCTGGTCCAAATGAGATCAACATGGATGTCCTGCTCACGCTCCATCGACATCTTTTCCAGGTCATTTTTGCATGTTCAGTTATGGGTTAATTCTGGTTCAAATTACCCAACGGACCCTGAGTCAACATTAAATCTGTGTTAGATGTGCCAATGACGTTCAAAAACGTTACCCAGCCCAAGGTACAAATGTCCAAGTGAGGTTAAATGTCCAAATATTGGACCTAGTTTACATGTCCTTTAGAAGTCCAGAATTGACTTTGGACTTACGGACACAATAAAGACATGATCTGCACGTTCAAGCGACGTTGATTACTTGGTGGGTGTTATGTAAATAGGACGTCCACAACAACCTTGTTTGGACCAGAATTAGCCCAAATCTGGACATCTTGGAGACAGGACATCCAAAAGATGTTGATAAAAGACGTCATCTGGCATCACAGTGCACCTTCAGTGGAAAAAAGTTGGAAAACTGGAAAAGTTAAGGTGCAGGAATGACCTAGAAAAGACGTCATTGTGACGTGTCTGGGTGATGTGAGAAGGAATTCCAAAATGACCACCTTTGGACCAGAATTAGCTCTTATCTGGAGGTCCCAGAGACGTCAGTACAGGATGTTCAGAAGACGTTGATAAAAGATGTCATCTGGCGTCTGCACCTTCAGTGGACCAGAAATGGACGTATGGAAATGACCTGGAAAAGATGTCACCATTACGTGTCTTTGAGCAGTGAGCAACAATATTTTTATATAATTTCTTGCATCTGTGTTGGACGTGCCTATGATGTCCGAAAATGTTACCCAACCCAAGGTCCAAATGTATCACCTCATATTGATGTCCAAATGGAGTCATAGTTAGACTTTCTAATAATGGACCTGGTTTGCACGTCCACCGGACGTCTAAAATTGGTCTATTCTAGACTGACTGACTCAATATAGACCTGATGTGCACGTCCATGCGACGTTGATTGTTTGCTGGATAGGGTCAGGTGACGCAAGTTTTTGATTGCTTTTCCAGATTTCTTTCTTTTAATTAAAGGGGACCTAGACTGCAGTTAATCAGCAATCTAAAACTTATCTTTGAGCCTCTAAAAAGCATATAAAATGTTGTTGGAGCTTAAAATGTCCCAGGAGCCCTGAGAAATGGCCAACTTAAACACGCATAATAAGGCTCATTATAAAAATACCTGTTTTCCCCACCCACTCCATCAGTATTTGTGTGTGTGTGTGTGTGTTTCAGTAGGTGGGTGGGAGGTGGTAGTGGTGTGTGTGTGTGTGTGTGTGTTGGGGGGGTTGAAGAGAGACAAGTGAAAACAGAAACCAAACTACGGTCAGGGTTTCTCAATAAGTCCCCACTCAAGCCTTATATGAAATTGATTAATGGATCTTTTAACAAAAAGGCTTTAAAAACAATTAATATTTGCTCTATAAAATAAATTACTTGAATTTATTTGAGAATTTTGTGCCCTGGCACATGTTCTGTGTTAAAGTTTGTACACATTTTGTGAGTTTGTGTACTGTTCGTTTGTTCAATAAAGTTCTGAAAAAAAAAAGTCCCCACTCAAGCGATGAGTCAAGAATAAGTGTGTGGCAATGACGGACTGCTTGTATAATTCAAAATAGTTCTAAAGAGCCAGCCTTTTGAAAGGCTCCTTCCAAAGAGTCATAAGTCCCATCACATCTTAATCGTTTAGTCTGTGAGACAGAAAACATTTTTCTTTTATTACCCACCCTGAAAGCATCATTTTTCATTTGAGAGGTCTTTGTGAATGTGGTGGAGGCACAAAATCCTATTTTCCTTCTGCTAAGAGACATTGTCTGGTATCTCTGTTTCAGGACCTGCCTGCATCTATCAGGCGTATTTCAGACTTCCTGTGCTGTAATCTAAGTGATGACGTCATCTACAACATAGCAGAGTGTAGCTCTTTCATGAGCATGAAGTCAAATAACATGGCCAACTTAACCAGTGTCCCACACTCGTTATTGGACAGTGACAAGTCTTTCTTGAGGAAAGGTGAGTCTCTTAAATGTTCATCATGACAATAAAAAAATAAATGTATTATATATATATATATATATATATATATATATATATATGTGTGTGTGTGTGTGTGTGTGTGTGTGTGTGTGGCTCATTCTCTTGTGCTTATCTGAGCTGATGCTTTTTTGAAAGGCATTAGCGAGAGGCTGCTGGTTTTTCCCTGGCGTTACCTGCTTGAATGTTCTGCTTCCAGAAAGTGATACATTGGGGCGGGGGCGTCGGAGGTGCTTGGCCATGTTTGAAGTGTTTCCTGCTGCTTATGGGAGATGGATCAAACAATGCAGACAGTCTCTTTTATATTCACCATTTTCTCTCCCCGTCTTTATGTTCAACTGCAAATCAGAAATGCTCCCACACAGAACATTTGTATGAAGACGGTGCGTCTTGAATTGTTTGCCTCTCGTCGCATGTCACCATGGCTACGTTTCTCTCTAGCGCTTGTTTTCCTAAAACTTTCAGCTCAGCTCTCAGTGGGGCAGGTCAAACCTGTGATTGGATATTTACTCGCGAATAGGGAAGGGGTCTGCTGTGAGCAGCTTCAGACAAGACTATAGCGGGAACACAGAATGAAACTATTACAGAAGCAAAAATATTATTAAAATTGCGTTTTTGGGACCGCGGCCGCCCGTTCCCCAGACCTGAATCCAATTGAGCACATCTGGGACATCATGTCTTGCTCCATCCACCAACGCCACGTTGCACCACAGACTGTCCAGGAGTTGGCGGATGCTTTAGTTCAGGTCTGGGAGGAGATCCCTCAGGAGACCATCCACCACCTCATCAGGAGCATGCCCAGGCGTTGTAGGGAGGTCATACAGACACGTGGAGGCCACACACACTACTGAGCCTAATTTTGACTTGTTTTAAGGACATTACATCAAAGTTGGATCAGCCTGTAGTGTGTTTTTCCACTTTAGTTTTGAGTGTGACTCCAAATCCAGACCTCCATGGGTTGATAAAGCTGATTTCTGTTGATACTTTTTGTGTGATTTTGTTGTCAGCACATTCAACTAAGTAAGGAACAAAGTATTTAATAAGAATATTTCATTCATTCAGATCTAGGATGTCTTACTTTTGTGTTTCCTTTATTTTTTTGAGCAGTGTATTTTACTAAGGAAAAGGGCAAAATGGTAATGCACACTTGCTTGAAAATTAAATGTTAAACAGCCTGTATTTTTATAGCGCCTACTTAGGGTTCTACAACCCCCCAAGGTGCTTCACAACACAATCAGTCATCCACCCATTCACACACTTCAACTTTAATCTGATTACTGGTTTGGTAGTAGTCACATGTTAGATTACTCATTACTGAAAAAAAGAGGTCATAGCGGAGGAACATGTCACTAGATAACTAGAAGGTGTGGAGAACCAAGATTCAGGCTCAGTTCAGCCACTAAAATAAAGGATTTTTAGCTAAGTGTGACTAGATCGGTTGCATCATCTATTTGCATGTCTGTTTCTTAGGCTACACAATAAATTTTCTGTAACTGAAATTAGATATTAGTTACTCTTACTGTGTGTGTGTGTGTGTGTGTGTGTGTGTGTGTGTGTGTGTGTGTGTGTGTGTGTGTGTGTGTGTGTGTGTGTGTGTGTTTTATGTCACAGGGATTGCTGGAGACTGGAAAAACCACTTCAGCTCTGAACAAGAGACTCAATTCACATCAGTCATTGACAAAGAGCTGGAGGAAGACGGCCTCCCCTCTATGGATGGATAGATAAAATAAAATTAGCAGTGAAATTGAAAATGCTCTTTATAGTTGATCTCTATTATAATTTAACAAGTTGCAAGTTCTTTAGTCAGTAAAATAAAATAAAATAAAAGAATATTGCATTATATAGTGATAAAAAATGTTAATGAAGTAATAATAGCAATAAACAAATTAGTATTGGTGGTGATTATGAGTTTTTACAGATTGTTGTAGAGATTGTACTGATTACTGATTGTTTGTTAGTGTGGATTTGACTGCTGTCTACAAGGAGCGGGCTGCAATTTTTTTAATCAAGGCCACCGCATGATGTCACACTCTGAGAAAAGTCTATACACTTACTTTGGATCAACTTAAAAATTTCAAATTTTTACACATAAAGTAATTAGCTTTTCCTGAACTATTTTTTTTTGTTTGGTTTAATGTAAAAATGCCAAGTTTTTAATTCAAAATTTTAAGATTTCACAATGTATAAATTTAAATTAAAGGTGGAATATGGAACATTTTAATAAAAAGCTATATTTAAAAACAAAATACCTCCACGGGGCGTTTAGAGGTGTGCAGAATGAATGTAAAGTTTTTCCTTTAAAAGCCATATGTAAAAAAATATCTAAATTTTATTTTGACAGGCACAACACTGGGTTTATGTTTACATCTACCAGCCACTAGAGGGCACCTTTGCGGTAAAAAGTCCGCTCAGCAAGGCGAGGCTGGGACTGTCTAAAATGGCGTACTCGACAAGTCAAGCAGCTGATTCTGAGCCCAGAAGATGTTCTAACAGTAAATACTGTTGTAAAATGAACGTATTAGTGGAAATTAGTCCTTACCCTGTACGATTCATCACTGGACATGGTGCTGGCTGCTCACTTCAATATCAGCAGTGAACCAAAACCCTGACGGCTGGAAATTTTTGTTGTTGTTGCAATACCACCTGTAAACACTAGATGTTCCCAGATTGTCCGTGTTCCATATTCAACCTTTTATGTGTTTATTTTTATTTTGGCTGAATGAATTATTCTACCATTTTCCACTTTATGCAAATGTAAAAACTTTAATCACTGGAATGTACTGTTTTCATCTGACTGAAATTGCTCTACCACCTTATATACGTGCATTATTTTCCATTCCATTCCATTCCATTCCATTCCATTCTTATTTGTAGAGCACACTTATACACAGCCGAGGCCGACCAAAGTGCTGTACAATAAAAACAACAGGCATACACAAAAAAACAAACATACAATACAGGAAATGATGAGTAGTCTGATGACCACTACCAAATCAACAATAAAAAGTAAAAACATAATAAAAGGCAAACTAGGCCGAATTAAAAGCCAGCGAATAGAAATAAGCCTTCAAGCGTGCCTTAAAAACAGGGAGAGAGGGGGCCATTCTCACTGCCAAAGGGAGTTGGTTCCAGAGACGAGGCGCACAGATTGAGAACGCACGTGCTCCTCGAGTCCTCACCCGAACACTTGGGACCTGTATCAGGCGGTGGTCTGCTGACCGAAGGGTTCGACCAGGTACGTAGGGCTGAACTAGCTGAGTCAAGTACACTGGCGCGTAAAGATAAAGTGATTTAAAAACAAGAAGTAAAATTTTAAACTGGATGCGGTAGCGCACCGGGAGCCAGTGCAACTGGGCCAAAACAGGAGTAATGTGCTCCCTCCTTCTGGCGTCCGTCAAAAGGCGGGCCGCCGCATTCTGCACCAGCTGTAGGCGCGCAACCGAGAAAGATGTGGATCCATAAAAAAGGGAATTCGCATAATCCAAGCGCGAGATTACAAATGCATGGATCACTGTGTGCAAGTTGCGTCTAGTCAGGATGGACTTCATCTTAGATATCCGGCGAAGCTGAAAAAAGCACGATCTAACCACCTGACTAATGTGAGAGTCTATCCGCAGCTCCGGGTCCAACACTACTCCCAGGTTAGTGATGGTTGGCTTCACTAAACTGGAGAAGCAGGGTGGCAGAACAGGGCTAACTGCAGTGGGAGAGGGAGGAACAAATAAAAGAGCCTCCAACTTTGACTCGTTCAAATGTAAAAAGTTGTTACAAAGCCAACCCTTCACTTCATTCAGGCGATCCACAGCCGGTTGCACTGATTCTAATGATTTTAAAGAAACATAAAATTGGCAGTCATCAGCATACAAATGGTACGTCACACCATGTCGCCTAAAAATAGCTGCCAAAGGAAGAATATAAAGATTAAAAAGCAAAGGTCCTAAAATCGAGCCTTGGGGAACACCGCAGGGCAGAGAGGAGACTTCAGAGGCATACTCCCCCAGCCTCACACAAAAACTTCTGTTACTAAGATAGGATCTGAACCAGTTGAGGGCAATTCCCTGGATACCCACTACCTGGTTCAGTCGAGACAGAAGTATGACATGATCTACGGTGTCAAACGCAGCTGTGAGATCCAGCAACACCAGTAAAACATGGGAGCCGGAATCTGTGGACCGCAGAACGTCATTAAAAACTCTAAGAAGGGCAGTCTCAGTGCTATGACCTGGACGGAACCCTGATTGCAAAGGGTCTAAAATGTGAAAAGTCTGCAAGTGGTCAGATAGCTGCGTAAAAACAACTTTCTAAAGAAGCTTGGACAAGAATGGAAGCTTTGAGATGGGACGAAAGTTTCCCAGGGTGGTAGAGTCCAAACCAACTTTCTTCAGAACTGGCTGGACCACTGCCTGTTTGAAAGCCAGGGGAACAACTCCAGAAGCTAAACTCCCATTCACAATATTTAAAACAGATTGGCCAACCACAGGAAAAACCTCTTTAAGAAAACGCGGGGGCATCACATCAGTCGGAGAACCAGAGGGCTTTAACCCCGCCACCAGATCAGTGAGCAAAGAAAGAGAAATAGGCTCGAAGTGATCCAATGAAAACCGAGGGGAGTCACATCCAGGAGAAGCATCCAACGAGGGTGAGATCAAGGCTCTGATGTTGACGATCTTAGAAACAAAAAAACTAAGAAACCTAGAACAAAGATCATCTGAAGCATCATAAAGAGAAGGCTCAGAGGAAAGAAATGAATTTAACACAGAAAACAAAACCCGTTGATTACCAGAATGATTACTGATAATGTCAGAAAAATAATTCTTCCGAGCC
>SSNS01000010.1:4300117-4340505 GCA_006937985.1 Aphyosemion australe | reverse complement strand
GCTTAGTTCCAGTCATTTGACCCTGTGTGGCTTTGCACCTGACGGTTCTGCTCTGACCAGTACCTACACACTGTCTTGTATATATTAGTCGTTTGTCTAATTGTTCTTGCTCTATATGACTATCATATTTTATTTCATTTCATGATATCTTATGTGATTTAGTGCACGCCTAAAAGTGATTATCTCTTATTCTTGCACCAAGTGCCGCAGCAATTTCCTAATGTTGTGAACCTGCTCACACATAAACCCCTTCTGATTCTGATTCTCTGAGCAGAATGTCCCAGAGAATCAGAATCAGAAGGGGTTTATGTGTGAACCTGCTCACACATAAACCCCTTCTGATTCTGATTCTCTGGGACATTCTGCTCAGAAGAATCAGGTATTATGGGATGGATGGCCCTTTGTTACCGGCCATTCAGTCCCTGTGCAAAGAGAGTGTGAGTGTGAACTTTATGGGCAAAGCGTTTAGGTACAGCAGTGGGGTAAAGAGTGTTGAATTTGGTGGCAGGAGGATCTTATCATGGTTTTTATGATGATATGGTCCCTTTGCTTCCATAAAACAACTTTCAGCTCTTGTTTGGAAGGTTTGCAGCCAAGGTTGAAGGGACTGGGACGAGGATCAGCACCCCCAAATCTGAGGCCATGGTTTTTAACTGGAAAAGAATGGACTGCCAACTTGCGGCATATCTTGCCAGCAAAAGGACCCATTAGTAATTATGTCTCAGCTTTGGCCAGGGAATGTTTTGGGATCCCATTGGTAGAGCTGTTGGGCAGATGAACAGACAACAAATACATGCCATGTAAATTAGTGAATGTTTCTTAAATGTTATGATAAACGGCTACAATTATCAATATGTTGCATAACCCCTCCTTTCTGTTGCACTATTTGTTTATTGCGTTCGGCAGGTACAGCCTGGATGCAGCATATCCTCTCCCTGGTGTTGAATGGTGGTGATATGACAACAGTCCAAACCACTACAAACTGGCAGCGGGCCCCATGGCTGGAAGTAAAAAAATCTTCACATCTTGTGGATCAAATGACATCTCCACGCGTGCTAGTCACACATTTCCCCTACAACCTCATGCCCCCATCTCTCCACACTTCCAAAACCAAGGTATAATGACTAAACATAATTCTTTATTAAGAATTAGTGTGGCACACCCCTATTTCCTGAAGTCTTTTGATGATGTTACATTTTTTGCCAAAATGTTCTGTGAATATCACTGATAGGGCCTTTAAGCTTAATTTCTGATGACACATTCTTGCTCTGGGTCTTGTAGGTAATCTATGTCATGAGGGACCCAAAGGATGTGCTGGTGTCTTCATTCTATTTCCACCAAATGGCACATTTTCTCGAAGATCCAGGAACATTTGATGAATTTATGGGCAAATTCCTAAAAGGCAGAGGTCAGAGGTCACACCCCACTTATGGACTATACAAAGCTCAATAATGAATGCTTTTAAGCAAGGCTAAGTAAACTGTTTAGTTCATTATAAATATTACCAACTTTCATGTGATGTATTATGGTCTGGTATTTCATGATAATATATTTCATTTCATATTAATCATAATTTATTTTCTTAAATCAAAATAATTGGGTGTTTTATTGCAGTGCTATATGGAAAATGGACTAATCATGTGAAGAGCTGGAGACACACTGAGCTGGGAGACCGAATAATGTACATCACATATGAAGAAATGGTTCAGGTAAACGTCACTTAAAGTGTCTGTAAACATGGTGGGGATCACTGGACGGGCCTTGGAGTGGGTTCGGTCCTATCTCTCAGGGAGAAGCTTCTGCGTGAAGCTTGGTGATTTCTCTTCCTCCTGCTCCAGCCTCTCCTGGGGGGTACCTCAGGGGTCTGTTCTGGGTCCTTTGTTGTTTTCCCTTTATCTGCTGCCCCTTGGTTAAATTTTTCGAAAGCACAAGGTCAATTTTCATCTATATGCTGATGACTGTCAACTCTATTTTCCCTTGAGACAGGGTTCTGCGGGCTCAATCAAGCCCCTCATGGATTGCCTGAAGGAGGTTCGAGCATGGATGGCTTCCAGCTTTTTAAGTTTTAATGAGGGCCAAACAGAGGTCATTATTTTTAATTCTAGCGTTACTCATGCTTCTAAGCAAAAAGTTGACCTCTCTTCACTGGCCTCCTTTAAGAAGGAGCTAGTCACTGATTTGGGTGTGAAGTTGGATGCATCACTAAAGCTAGAGACTCACATTAATGGAGTTGTGCAATCTTTTTATCTTCGTCGTCTATCAAGATCAAGCCTCTGGTGTTGCCCACTTGGAGACTGTAGTCCATGCTTTTATTACTTCACGTCAAGACTACAGCAACTCCCTTTACTCAGGAGTTAGCAAGGCTGCACTTGTGCGGCTCCAGCTTGCACAAAACGCTGCTGCTAGATTCCTGACAGGCACCAGAAAGCGGGAGCATATCACACCTGTTTTGGCCCATCTGCATTGGCTTCCCGTTTCATTCAGGGTACGCTTTAAGATACGTGTCTTTCTTTACAAGTCTCTGCAGGGCTGTGCTCCACGCTATTTGTCTGATCTTACTCAATATGTCCCATCACGTGCACTTTGGTCATCACAGCAAGACTTGTTGGTCGTTCCACGAGCGAAGTGCTCGACCAGAGGAGGCAGGGCCTTCTCAGTTTTGGCCCCTAAGCTGTGGAATGACCTTCCACTCATGGTCAGACAAGCACCCTCACTGCTGGTTTTTAAGAGTCAGATGAAGACTCACTTTTATACTGTGGTGTTGCCTCAGCATGTGAGTTAGCTATATTTTTAGATAATTTAGCCAGTTCTTATTCATTGTTAATCTCTTTTTTACTATCATCTTTGGTTTTATCTCCTGCTTTTATTTGTCTTAATTTATATTTTGTGGGCCCTTGATTGGGTCAATGATGTTTTAAATTCTTTTGTGTGTGTGCAACACCTTGGTTTCCCTTCTGGCTATTGAAAAGTGCTTTATAAATAAAGATGATGATGATGGTTTATCTGATGCTCATTAAGTTTTTTTTAAATATGAACGTATATAGAAAGTAGGGTGAGATGACACAAATTTTCCATTGTTTTTCCAAATTCCTTTCTTTTCATTAATAGTAATGTGACATTCACCAACGAATCAGATCTTTTGAGTGGCTCTTCACTGTAGACGATGAGAACCGTTCATTTTATTTATACTTAGAGGCACAACATCATTGAAGAGGCAGGTGTTCGAGCAGCGTGCACTATGCCTACCAGCTTTGCAAAAATTAGTTACATTTCAATGCAAAACAAAACAAGCCATGGAGACGAGATGAAGCAGGAGTGTGGGCCTTTTGAACGGCTTTTGAACGGCTCCTTCCAAAGAGCCATAAGTCCCATTACTATAAATTACACATCCTAATCGTTAAGTCTGTGAGACAGAAAACATTTTTCTTTGATTACCCACCTTGAAAGCATCGTTTTTCAATTGAGAGGTCTTTGTGAATGTGATGGAGACACAAAATCCTATTTTCCTTCTGCTAAAAAAAATTGTCTGGTATCTCTGTTTCAGGACCTGCCTGCATCTATCAGGCATATTTCAGACTTCCTGTGCTGTAATCTAAGTGAAGACGTAATCCACAACATAGCAGAGTGTAGCTCTTTCATGAGCATGAAGTCAAATAACATGGCCAACTTAACCGGTGTCCCACAGGGGTTAGTGGACAGTGACGGGTCTTTCCTGAGGAAAGGTGAGTCTCTTAAACGTTCATCATGACAAAAAAAAATATATATATATATTTATATATACCCAAATTCAATTTAGTACATCTTTAATATATTGCTAATGTTTCAAACTATGTTTTAGTTGTAAGACTTTTTTAGAATTACAGTATTTCTGTGTTACCTGCATCTGGGTACAAGTCACTTTAGGTTCATGAGGAGCTCGGTTTGAGTGTAACGTAGATGAAAAATTAACTAATTTTAATTCAAATTTGTCTTGACAGAGGCTGCACTAGACGTTTTTGTTATCTGTCTTTCTGACTGATTGGGTCAAAAGAAATTCTGTCATATTTGATATTTTCCTGTCTTTTATTTCTTTAGGCAAGGCAGCTTTATTTATAGAGCACATTTCAAACACAGAGGCAATTCAATGTGCTTTACAATTATCAGGACATGATATGAAAACAACATAAAAACACAAATTAAAATACACACAGATAGAATTATAGTTTAGAACTAAAGGAAAAGACAAAGTTACAGTGCAGATTACAGTGGAGATGACGCAACATAAGAAACAATTAATTTAAAGGCTGATGAGTACATTAAGGTTTTTAGTTTTGTTTTAAACAACACTAGGGTTGCGGCACATCTGAGGTCATGTGGGAGCTGATTCCATATGTGAGCAGCATAGTAACTGAAAGTATCTCCACCTTGTTTTGTTCTGACCCATGGTTCTACCAGCAGATTGTTTCCAAGGGATCTCAGAGCCCTATTGGGTGTGTATACAGGAATGAGATCAGACATGTATTTTGGTCCCATGCCATTGAGTGATTTTTAAACTAGTAGAAGCACTTTGAAGTCTATTCTGTAGTATGCTGGAAACCAGTGTAAAGCCTGGGACAGACAGGAGACAGACGCGCTGCGCCACGGAAGCGCTGCGGTTTTGGGAAGTCAAACGGTCACACAGGAAGCGCTGCGCTGCTGAACGCTTCTTGGGACTTGAGAACAGGAAGTGGAAATAAAAGCATGAATAAGTTTTAATGATTTGTTAATGATATAATGAATTGCATTTAATTTTCATTAATTTCAATTAATATTTAGTCCAAACACTGTGAAAAGACTATCGTGCCATCACACATCAAGCAGAGGAATACATGTAACATTTCCTCTTCAGCAATAAAACTACTGGTATGGTTGCAGTAACTACATATAACGAATGAAATTAAAAAATTGCCCTTAAAACTTATAAAGCCCTGAATGCACAGTCTCACAACTTCCTCCTGGTCTAGTCGACTTAGCATGATGTATACACAGTGCTGCTGAAGATACCTAGAAAAGTAATCTGATTACTGATTAATCTTTTCAAAAGTAACTGACTGATTTAAAAAAATAACTAAATCAGGTTACAAGTTACTTTGTTACATTCAGCAGCTGCCAACACCCCACCCACCCCTCCAACACAATAACAACCGCTTTTGCTAAAACTTTCTTTATAGCACTTGTTCTGTCACATGTATGTTTATGTGCATGTGTACATACGAGTTGTCCTCATGCTAATAACGTGACCTGTCACATACACGACATGACTCACAGAGACGTAAAAAGAAAGTAAATATATTTTTAACTAAGGAAAAGGGCAAAAATGGTAATGCACACTGGCTTGGAACATTAAATTTAGTCTGATTACTGGTTTGGTAGTAGACACATGTTAGATTACTCATTACAAAAAAAAAGAGGTCATAGTGGAGGAACATGTGACTAGATAATTAGGAGGTGTGGAGAACCAAGATTCAGGCTCAGTTCAACCACTAAAATAAAGGATTTTAGCTAAGTGTGACTAGATGAGCTACATCATCTGTTTGAATGTCTGTTTCTTAGACTACACAATAAATTTGCTGTAAAATGAGATACTACGCTGTGTGTGTGTGTGTGTGTGTGTGTGTGTGTGTGTGTGTGTGTGTGTGTGTGTGTGTGTGTGTGTGTGTGTGTGTGTGTGTGTCACAGGGATTGCTGGAGACTGGAAAAACCACTTCAGCTCCGAACAAGAGACCAGATTCACATCAGTCATTGACAAAGAGCTGGAGGAAGACGGCCTCCCCTCTATGGATGGATAAATGAAATAAAATTAGCAATGAAATTGAAAATGCTCTTTATAGTTGATCTCCATTATAATTTAAGAAGTTGCAAGTCCGTATAACAAAGAATACTGCATTTTATAGTGACAAAAAGTGTTAATGAAGTAATACAAATCAATAAAAAACCACTTCCTTCACAAAAAATTGAAAATCAACACCTACAGCTGCGAACACTAAAACTAAACCTGCTTTGATGCTCTGATAAAATGTTATGCTGTGATGTTGTATTTTTTCTTAAATGTATAGTGTTTGCTTTTGTGTTTTGTATTAGATTGTACATATGCTGTGTTTTACTTTTTTATTCTTCTCTCTTCTTTCTTTTTCTCCTTTTTTAAATGCAAGGCTAGGGGACTACAGATGAAAACTAGCCTGTTGGCTAATTGTGGCTTTTTTTAACCATGTGTAATCATGTGTTTTATTAAACTGCACTGTCCCCTTTTAAATAAACGGATAAAATAAATAAATAAAAACTTAGTATTGGTGGTGATTATGAGTTTTTGCAGAATGTTGTAGAGATTGTACTGATTACTGCTTATTTGTTACTGTGTGGATTTGACTGCCATCTCCTAAATGAACTAAAGTTGGACTGAACCACTTACCCTGCAGAAGACCACTCTCTTTTTGAATCAAAGCCACCCCATGATGTCACACTGAAAGAGAAATACAACAACTCTGATGCTTTGTAAAGCACTTTGCATTCAATAAAATTGTTGTTTCCCCGTCTACCCAATTTTTTTGAGTGTAAAATGTTGCCCAAAATGTTAAGTAAATGTCATGGTTTTAGGTAATAACTAACAAAAGCTCTCAAAAGACAAAGGCAGGTTTTTAAAACAGTTTTTTAGAAGTGGTTGTTGGAGGACTGTAGCAGGAACCAGGAATGCTGAAATGGAGATTGAAAGACAGGTAACACTGGAGGGTGATTGATTTGGTATCCAAAGCTGATCTTGGGTGTAGGTCAGTGGTGAACAATCTCCGCAGGAACTGTGATAATTGAAAGGTGAGTATGATCCAGGAGAGGATATGGATAATTGAATATATATGGCTTACTGGTGGTCATCAGAGGGCAGGCAGGAGGCTCATGATGGTTGAGGAGTTATTGTTGGTGTATTAGCAGGAGGAACAGAAGCAGGAGCCAGCCGTGAGGAATGGAGTAACCAAAATCCACAGAGGAGTGATTATAACTGCACAGGGATTTGATGAGATCAGAGCGGAGATGAGGAATAGGTAAGAACAAGAACTAGAGATTTCATAAACATAAAACAGAGCTGGAGGTACCCACAAACACTCTGGTTAAGAGTGGCTGGCTTCAGGCTCTTTTATCCACCTTAACAAGGTGACGGGCTGCAGGTGAGACCAATAAGCTGAGTAGACCAGAAGGAGGAGTAATCAGAAAAGCCTCCACATGCCCTCCAGTGACCTGTGGAGAAGGTGAGTAGAAAACACCACAAAAAAATGTCCACAACCCTCAAACCGTGACAGAAAATGTCAGTTTTATTTTTTTAGAGTGCCAACAAAGACCTGGATGAAGACATTTATTCCCTCCAGTATCTCACAACATTCAGAAACACACATATGCCATTTGGAAAGCTGACCATCAATTTCTGTCACGATCTCAGATGAATGATGCTGAACAGATCATACTTCATTTGACCAGAGGAGGGCAGCCAAGTTCTTACAGGCTAAATCATTTAAACTCACCAGTTTTACATTAATTCACTTTACTCAGCGAGACAAAAACAAAGAATAAACCCCCCAAAAAACTGATGAGATTATATGTCTGTATCTTTTATTTTAGGGCTCTAGAAATTGTCCATTGTCCATATCTAATAACTCACCTGTTCTAACCCTAACTCTAAAACTTTAGACTAGCAATTTAAACATATTTATAAATTTTTCCAGCTTGTCAAATATAAACTTTAATTTACAAGATGACCTAATCATTTATAATGGAAGAATGACATCTTTATAACAAGATTCTAACATAAAAATGGTAATTTGTACAAACATTTGTAGATTTATAAAACATTACTGACCATGATAAACCTAGAATAGAAGCCTTATGGTCACTTTGTATTGTGTTTATTTATCCTTGTGTCTTTTCTAGTTTAGGATAGTTTTGGTAATAGTGACCTGTAAGTCATTTAATAAGTCATTTATGCTATTGGCACTGATAGGGATAGTGAGAATTAACTGTTCATTTCTACCTGAGTCATTTTTTGTCATTATCATGTAAGAAATAACAATAAACCTCTTGAATCTTGTTCAGATGAAATGGGCCCAAAGGTTAGGCAATCTCACAGAATGAAGCAAAAAAATAAAAGTTTATATATTGCGATGGAAAAACATGAATATTACATTTTTTCTCAATTGCTAAAGCACAATTCCTGAAACCTTGCTCCATTTTCTCAAAACATTAAACACAAAACCTCAGCTTCAAGCATGATTTACAAAACCTCTCATTCCTCTTGCAAGATCAAACTTTCGCCTCAAAACAGTTTTACATGTGCTCAAAATCAAACACTACTCTCAAATCATAAACAAATTGCTCAAAATTACATACACAATCAAGCAGTCAGTAAACAATACACCAGAAAATAGAAAGCACAATGTTCACGGCCATACAATTTGTTTACTGTACCATATACAGCCTGCAATCCATTGTGCTACAGTGTACAATGACAGTGAAAGAAAAACATACAATGAAAAACATCATAGGACTAATAATGTTATCAATGGGCCTCTTCTTGTCTTTGGGCTGGGTCAGGCCACAGCACTTCGAAATCACATGCAATATCTTCCCTCCTGAGGCAACGGGGGGGAAAGCCTCCGGTGTGCCGTATCCAGCCTTGACATGATTCCTCACTTATATCACCACAGGCTAAATCAATGGCTTGCAGCAGATTTACTCTGATGTAGGGCTGTCTATCATACACTTTCCGTCTCCAAGAGGAAAAAAACTCCTCAATCGGATTCAGGAAAGGCTAGTATGGAGGGAGGTTCAGGTTCAAATACTGCCCATTGATGGTAAACCATTCCCACCTTCAACAACTTGTTTGCTCTCTGAACTTGCTTATATTGGTTGTCACATCATTTGAAACAAGTGAAATCTATTTTGACTGATTGTGTTTATTCAATGACATTTGTGCTCTTGTTATGGGTAAATGTGTGCCACTTGTGTTTACCATTATGGATGACATGTACATTAGAGTGCAGAATGTGTTTTAAGAATGAGAATGCGTTTAGAGTTTTGCTAAACCATGTGAAATGGTTTAAGGTTTTGACAACAGACTCAACAGTTAGCTTAATGAGTTCAAGCAACTGAGGACTTTCTTCAGTCGATGGATTTTAGTGTTTTATCAACTGAGAAAAACTGTAAAAGAAAGGCTGGCGTGACTTGACTTGGTTAGACATGACTTCAACGTGATTTGACTTACTAGCTCTGCCTGGTAAAGATTTCAATGGAGCAGGCTGTGTGGTCTGCATGAAGATGGATGGTTTCGACATGCAAGGGGATATTTTCCCCGGTGCCTAGCAGTAGAAGACATTGCTTGCGATGTTGATGAGGTCCTGTGGCCAGAACCCAACAGACGGTGGGATCCCACGTATGCACAGCTGCCATGATTTTCTGTGTTCACAGTATAGTGTTTTTTTTTTTGTTTTGTGTTGTTTGTTTTATCTTAATTCGTGTTACTATAATGTACAACACTGAGTAGGCATATTTGCTTTTTTGTTTGTTTGAAAATGTGCCTTCTGAATAAACAGTGTTTTATATAAAGTATGTGTGTCCCTGATCTGAATGTGTATGCATATGATGCGAGTATGTGTCATTTTGTCATCAGAGTTACATTTTGACAAAGGATTGTTAGGTATTGATAGCAGAGTTTCAATTTGACACAGATGTGAATGGTATATTCCCAGTGTTGTGTCATGTTTACTTGAGTTTTGGCACAATGAGCAAAGTTTGGCTAAATGTGTTCAAGCAAAAACTGTAATATTAATAGTTCTAAAGTATATTGTGAATATTCATGTACAAAGAAAACCTTGAGTATCTTGTTTGTGAAGCCAGGTTTTACAAATCAGAGGATGCCAGTTAATCAAGTAGTTTGTGTTGATTTATCAATTCATGCTCCGGATAAACTTCAACACCAGACTCAGGTTATGGTTTTTTAAATTATTTTATATTTTATCTTGGACCTCTAAAAGCAAACAGTTAAAGTTAAGAGAGAAAGGTGGTGCACTAAGTGGCTTGTGTGTGTTGCCTAGAAACATTTTACTTGAAACTGAAGGGTGTGTGTGTGTGTGTGTGTGTGTGTGTCCCCTGAGTTCTGACACCAACTCAATTACACGGTGGCCTTTGTGTGTGTGTGTGTGTGTGTGTGGGTGTGTGTGTGTGTGTGTGTGTGTGTGTGTGTGTGTGTGTGTGTGTGAGAGAGAGAGAGAGTGAGTGAGGCCAGACGATGTGCTTTAGGACACCCACCTCGCTGCCGCCCTGTGCCCACTGGTCCTGCCCTGGGCTGCCCACAGGATGCCAGGCGGCTTTGATGCCTTCCTCAGCACAGACACATATACATGCAGTACACAAGATAGCCAGTATGCCCTCAGAAGATCCTCTAATCTTTTCTAAGATTCTAACAATCAGTAAGCAAAGTCTTCTTGCTGACTTCCACCGCCCAAAGCAAAGTTAAGGTTTACATCATGCAGTGTCAATTAGACCATCCAAACGTTTTTGATCAGCTGCAAAGTCTGCAGTCGGCTGAAAACGTAGCAAAGCCTCTCTGTGTATGCTTGGAGTCATGTGTTATTTTACTGGTTGCACTGTTACCATATCTCTCTGTTACTTTAACATGAAGAAGAAAAAGATAAGTACTAATAATGCCATTACAGTGTTCAGCAAGCACCAGGACCGTTTGCTCCTGAGAGCTCTTAAAAACCATTTCGCGTTTTCATTATTGTAAATGTATTTGTATAGCGCCTTCTAGGGTTCTACAACCCCCCAAGGCACTTCACAACACAATCAGTTATCCACCCATTCACACACACATTCACACGCTGGTGATGATGAGCTACAATGCAGCTACAGCTGCCCTGGGGTGCTCTGATGGAGGTGAGGCTGCTGAAAATTGGCGCAAACCGGTCCCTCCAACCACCACCAGCAGACAAGGTGGGTTAAGTGTCTTGCCCAAGGACAGAACAGCAGCATTCTCTGGCGGGAGACAGGATCGATCCAACAACCCTCCGATTACTGGACAACCCGCTCTACCTCCTGAGCTACTGCTGTCCTATATGGACAACCTTATTGACATGTACAAACACAACAAGACCAACCATTCTGTCTGCTTCAAATGCCAGAACAGGACAGGAAGAAAATTTAAATCCAAAAATGGTTGTTGTAGATTCCAGGGATTGGACCGCCAAGGCCTCTGCTTTGATGTGCGACCCGGTCCACAGTGCACGTTCCTCCTGCAAGTGGTGGGTTCACAGGTAGATGAGCCCATGTAACCAGTTCAGGCATCTAGTCAGGGTGCTTCCTGGATGCCTCCCAAGGGAAATGTTTCAGTCATGTCCTGCTGGCAGGACGCCCCTGGTTCAACCCCAGGACACGCTGGAGGGATTATATGTCCTTATTGGTTACTAAAGCCTGTTTCACGCTGAATATGAAAAGGATGCCGTCCAGTTTCCATACAGCTTCCATACAGAGTCCAATCAGAGCATTCACACTGGCTTTTTTACCAGCCGCAGATCAGGATGCAAAGTTCTGCAAAGTTTCCCCGTGGAGTCTATTTTTTCCGAATGCATTCGATTTGTCAAGTTAAATAAACGACATGAGCCAGACAGGAAGTGAGATGTGAAACAGCAAGGTGCATCTGGTATATTTCAATAGAAAATAGACGGGGAAACTCTCAGATTAGAAAAGCCTGACAGATCTACATCACACTGTCGCTTAACATTCATGGACTCACCCATCTTGACTCACGACGGGGAAGGCTGTTGTTTTAGCGTCCAGGAAACAGCAGAGATCATCTCACCTATTAAGCTAACTATTAGCATTAGCAACTCCACCACACAGCAGAACTCCTCCAGGCTTGTGTTATTAGTGGAGATAAAACATCAACGTTGCAGAGCAAACAGAGTCAGCGGTAGAGTCGTGTTGCTGTTAGCCAATCAGAGGAGAGATGTCCACATATCAGGAAATAAGACTCCCAATCCTGCCTTCTTCTGCTCCCCACTCCTCTGGCTATGTTCTACTACATGAAACAGGAGAGTGAGAGCTTTTTCTCACAAGGATCATCTCTCAAGGCATTCATTTAGAGACTACTGCAAATGTATGGGAAAAAAAACCAAGTGAACTTGGTCTGTAAAAAGGGGAAATTTCACATTAATCAATCTTAAGGAACCTAATTTTTTAATCATAAGTAAGCTAATTTTCAAATCAGGTTGATTGTACTAGAGATAAACAAAAAACAAACTAACAAGATAAAAAAACAAATTAATCACACAAATAAAATTGTATTAACCTAATTTAAAAATCAAAGGGAAAACAGATAAAACCCACTGGACAAGAATGATGTCATATTGGATTAGTTGAAATGATTGATTCATGGGAGAGACCAAAACCTCTATTGACCTCTGTTGACTGATGAGACAAAAGTGGAACTTTCAGGAAGGTGTGTCCCATCACATCTGGTGTAAAAGTAACACTGCATTTGAGAAAGACATCATCACACCAGCAGTCACACATGGTGGTGGTAGTGTGATGGTCTGTTGCTACTTTGCTGCTTCAGGACTTTTGCTGTAATCATCATCATTTGAAAACTGCACTTGAATTTACTCAGCTTGACTTTATCTATGATTGAAATCATATTGATTTATTTTATCCCCTTCTGACAGGAAGTAGAGTCATCAGTACCAGAAGACACAGAAACAGCTTTTACCCCTCTGCTACCAAACTCTGTCCTAAATCCCTTGGGACCTGATTGTGACTATTGTACTGCTCTAGTAACTTTATTACATGTATATTTCTGTATTTTAACGTTTCACACTGTATTTTTTTAATTGCTGCTATTTTCATTTCCTTTATCTCCCGTTGGCTCCACCTCATTTCATTCTTTGTATATTTTTTTATTAATGACTGATGCACCAACATCTGTTTGCATCTACTTGGCATTTAGGTTGTTCAATTCAACTGAGTCTCAAACTTCTCAGTGTGACAAAAAATTATGGGATAAAGTTCTGACCATAAAAAGGCCAAAACAGAGCAGAAATGTGTGTAAATCCTCGAAGCCTTAATTTATTACGTTTAAACTGACCAAATAGAGTTTAAATCTATGCACACCACTGCTGATGTAGATTTTTACACCAAAGTATTTTAGTTCTAGTCTTTTACTTTCCTCTGTAATTCCAGGATTATAGATAAAAGTAGATAGATCATTGACTGCAGAGTTTTCCATTTGGACGCACATAGCCGTTTATTGCCCTGTATCAAAGCTCTGCAGTGATTTAAGCTTTGGAACTGGTCTATACATACACAGAAACAGGTAGGTAGCATTTCCTCATTGCTAGACTAGACATTTGACTTTTACCCCATACCAGTCAGTCACGCCCCACCCAGGGTGTCTGCACAGTTCCGGGCCGTGGGGCAATTAGCAGTAATGGCAGGAAGCTAGTTAGTGTTATCTGCTGCGGTGGCAGCCTCCACTGGCACTGACAGACCCTAGACCGGTCACGTAGAGATGCAGACAGAGAGCCTGGAAGGGAGGAAGAGGACGAGGTGGACCATCCCCAAAAGCCCTCAGGCAAATGGCCTGAGAGGACATCTCTGTTACAGATCTGGTGGTCTCCATTTGAACTTATATAAGAATGCTGCAGAAGTACGTTTAAAGATGATCCACACATTAAATCATTTAATGAATCCCAAATTAACCCAGAGTAAAATACTCCTCAAATGATTCTTTTTTATTATTAATAAAGATAAAACGTCTGATTTGAGTTTCATCCTTCTCTCCGTAGTTGTTCCTGTCCACCACCAGCATATGTTTTCATTGTTTCAGCAGCGCGTGTCTCTTCCTGTCTGCATGACACCGAGCACACGTCCAGGAGTGGCTGCGTGGCTGTTGGGGGAAGGACGTGGGATGACGGTAGGACCAGCGCTGAAAAGCGTAAGAGGATGTAGTCGGAGAGGTCGCCAAAGAAAGAAGCAAACACAATAAACAACAGAAATCCCTGAATGACTCTAAGACACAACAGCAGTCACGTAGGTTTTCACCAGCTTCAGGTCCCACCGGCAGACCGGCAGACGCTCAGAGCTGGCAGAATCTAAACCAATTGTGTTTTTGCTGTGTTTACATCCGGTTTGTTTGTTGTTGATGTCCACTTCACTTTAAAGATCAAATAAAGACAAATCTGATTAAGTGGAAAGATACGGCTGTTCGTGGTGCATTTAATGAAAACGGCCACAAGGACAAGAAAGAGGAAACCAAATTCTCAGAAAAGCTTTTTGCTCATCTTCCAAACAGGAAACAGATCAATAAACAGCTGGATGTTAGTTGGTTGTTCAAAAGCAAGGCATTATTTTTGAACGGTAATAAACTAATGTTGACGTTGAGTTGACTGTTCGAGGGTTGTAGGTGCCTGATTTATAACAGATTTCTATGTTTTTGTCATGTTTCAGATCAGAAACTATTAGAAATATTGGAAAAAATATAGAATGAGCAAAAACAAAATGCAGTTTTCAAATTATGATTTTTCTTTTTAAGAGAAATAATCTAAACTAACCTGGTCTTACGTGACAAATTAAGAGAATCAAGAACCAAATGACTGGCTGATTCAGGGCTTTATTCTCATGTGTGCAGAAGGAAAATGTGCTTCCCTGAACAATGAAATTCTTATTTTTTCTTATATTCAAAAGAAAACAAAATGCAACAAACAACTGTAGTCATTTGTGATGAGTGGTAATGTCTCTCATTGCTGTGGACTTTTGAAACATTATTCTTTGTGGAATTGTTATATTTCAGTCACATTGGACGGTTTTGAGTTTGGCTGTTTATAATCATGCATGTTAATTGGTTTTAAGTCCAGACTTCTCCAAAATGACCACAACGATGGGGTTTATACTTTGAGCTTTTTGTCACTCCTGTGGTTTTCTTGTTTTTGTTTGCTTGCTCCATCAGCTTTTTGTTTTCAAAATGGCTATTGGATCCTGTACAGTTGTCAGTGTCCTTAGTTTGCTTTTAGGTCTCTTTTAACACCATAACTCGACACAAAACCTCCATGTTTTAAAGCTGAAGCCAATTTACAGAACAAGATAGGTTTTGAATGCAAACGCGGTCACGGAACACTCAGCCCTCCCCTCGCGTATCTTCCCTGAGACACTTCTGCTAGAACCAGAAACCCACATTACCAGAGGAAACGAGACCATGCTAAACAGCAGTCATCGTTTTCTGGGTCCAAACATCTTTTGTTGTCCGTGACTTCAAATGGTGTTTTTCTTTTTGGGACTCTGGTAGTTTGTCCTAAAGATGAAGTGGTAGCAGTCGGCTGTTTCTCCTTCTCTGATATTATTGAGCGGAGAACCTCTCACACCAGTGGTGTTCTGTTGATAAATACATGAGTGCTTAATGAATGGAGGACCCAGGGAAGTGCAGCAGTTCAGCGAGACCAACAACCAGATGGTCCAATAGTTGCTTTTGGTGGGAGCCGTGTTATTGGCTGATGTTTTAGACAAAAGCGAGAGAACCACTTTAATTTTTATTTTTTTATTATCTCCACCAAATATATATTATATTAGGGCTGTCAACCGATTACATTTTTTAATCGCGATTAATCGCATGAGTGTCCATAGTTAACTCATGATTAATCGCAAATTTTTTTTTCTTATTAAAATTTTTCTTATTTCAACTACGGAGTGGACAAATATACTTTTTTAAGAAAATATGTTTATTATAACTGTACCAAACAAACATGATAAATACACTCCAGTATCCTCCTCAGAAAAAAAATATTTTATTTTTCTGTAGATTATTGAATTATATTGGGACAGAATGATGACGCTATCTCATCAGCTGAGACCTCAGCTGAGAGGTCCCGGTTGCAGCGCTTTGAACACAGGAATTAAATACTCAATAAAAGTAAACAAACTGTACCCTCCTCCTCCGTTTCGCCACCGATCATGTTCGATTGAACTCCTCTGGTTATCCGCCTCGTCGTAATCCAGAGAAAAAAACCGAGCTGCGGGTCACTTTCTACACACTGTTTACACTCGCTTTCTGAGCGGTTACGTCATCGCCGGCTTTACGCTCATACTGAAAGCCTGGTAGGCGTAGGTCCCCATGCGATTTAAAAACACTGTTTTTATCTTAAAAATCCAGCTGTGGAAATCCTAAAAAGAAACTGACTTGAGGGTTTAATAAATTTTTACACGTGATTCAAAGGAAATTTGCTGCTGGCCAATGGCTTGTTCCTGCTTCTTATTTACGTCAGACTATGGAACGCGAGGAGGGCCAAAACAAAACTACGGAAGCCTGCGCGTTAATCGCGCGTTGAAAAAAATAATGCCGTTAAGGGGGCTTTGCATTAACGCATTAAAAACATGCTAATTTTGACAGCCCTAATATATATATATAGATATATATATATCTATATATATATATACATACATACAGATATATATATATATATATATCTATATATATATACATACATACAGATATATATATATATATATACATACATACAGATATATATATATATATATACATACATACAGATATATATATATAGCTATACTATGTTAGAATGTTGTTAAGAGGCATGAAAATAAATGTTTTCCAGATTTGCCATTGTAGCTTGGCAGGATGTGTTTGAGATCATTTAGCCCAATTCATGTCTTCATGTCATTTTGCATGTTCTATTGAAGCAGGTTTTGCTATATATATATAAACTTAATAATAAATGATAAATGACGCACACTTGTATAGAACTTCTCTGGGTCAGAGGACTCCAAAGCGCTTTACACTACAGTGAATCATTATTTTATTCACACATACATTCACTTATTTACAATAATCAGGTCTGGCTTTGGCTGGTGAAACGTAACTCCACTTTTGAAATAATGTGGTTATACACTCTTAATTTATGAATTCACTTAAATCTTTAATTCAAGGAGTTGGGTTTTCTTTACATTTTCACACAGAATAGTTGGTTTTGATCACTTCTCTCTTTTAATAAATTGAATCATCATTTTTAACCAGTATTATGTATGTACTCAGTTTTACTTTGTCTGATATTGAAATTTGTTCATTAATCAAAGGAACAAATGTTTAAGAAGAAACACTGTGGCAGAGCACACGAGGGCTGTGACCGGCGAGAGTCTACCCGGCACACCGGAGGCTGATTGCCATTCAGCAGGAGGAGCTTTATAGGCGCAGACGCCGGAGATGGAGAGGCAGACTAAAAGTGGAAGAGAAGAGTCTGTCAGGTTCTGAGACTGGAGACAAGCACTGAGAGAGTAGTGGTCGACAGAGCAGAAATAAAGAGTGGTTGAACACAAAGCTGAGTGGCCTGAGTGTGTGTGTGTGTGTGTGTGTGTGTGTGTGTGTGTGTGTGTGTGTGTGTGTGTGTGTGTGTGTGTGTGTGTGTGTGTGTGTGTGTGTGTGTGTGTGTGTGTGAAGCCTGGTGTAGCCAGTTAGTGCTACAAACACATTTTCACAACACGGCATATACAATAATAGAGCAACATAACTGTAGATTTAAGTCTACAGTCTTTGAATGAAAACCAGTGATGTTGTTGGTTTATCCAGTGTACCCTACTGGAATTGGTAGTATAGTTGATCCAGTGACAAGATATCCTAAATACTTGGAGGATTGTTTATATCACAGCTACTTAACACTAACCCTAACCCTGAACATGGAGAAACGGTGTCAAAAACAGACAGATTGAACTGATTGTACCTTTGATTGTCATAATGATCTGATTAATCAGGACAATGTGGGAATGCCTTGCAGTGCAGAATCTCAGCTAGTTTAAAGAACTGATGTTAGGATGTCTTCATAATAATGTATTAATAGTCATCATGACGCCTAACTTTTATAAATTATTATTTCTGATTATAATCAGTTACTCTGGGTTTTTCATGCAGGCTGAACATGACAGTATTCTCCTACACTTATTTACTGCGTTAGCTTCTGGTAGAAAATAGACGGTGAAATTCTAGGATTTAAAAATCCTGACAGATCTACGTCACACTGTCACATAACATTCATGGACTCACCCATCTTGACTCACGACAGGGAAGGCTGTTGTTGGTTTACCATCCAGGAAACAGCAGAGAACGTCTTGGCTAGTAGAAGCTAACCGTTAGCATTAGCAACTCCACCGCACAGCTGAACTCCTGCAGGCTTGTGTTATTTGTGGAGATAAAACATCATCTTTACAGAGCAAACAGAGTCGCTGTTAGCCAATCATAGAAGAGTTGTCCAAATATCAGGAATTTAGACTCCAAATCCTGTTCTGGTGCACTGGAGCTTTGTTTCCCCAGAGTACGACTTATAAGGCATTCATTCCTACTAGAGACCACTGCAGATGTGTTTATTAAATGTGTTCCACATCTTTAAATCTACCATAAGTATAACTGTGGTGATGATTTCGGAACACAACATAATTTAGGACTGTTTAAACCAGGAGGTTTAACAACTAAAACACAGCTAAAACATCGTATTTGCATCCTGATATTAACCTGAACACTAGTTTGTTGTTGAGGAGGCAAATCTGTTGTGTGAAACGAACTATGTTATCTAAGTCAATTTGATGCGTTTATTGTGAGTGTGTGCACATGAGCTTGATAAAGAAAATGGGTTACCGTATGTGTTTATGTGGGAAAGCTTCTGCTTTCCTTTCATCATCTCCCCAAGGCAGCTGCTGAACAAAAGCAAATGGCCTCAGTCAACAGCGGGGGCAGAGATAAGACGAACTAACAGCTTACAGAAATACGGCTCAGATACGTGCCAGTTTGCCACCGGACCACTGGACCATGACACCAGATAAATGTCACAACAATGTCTAACTTTTTCCACGGAAAGCCAGGCTCTGTTTTTGTTATCGTCAGCTGGTTAAGTTTCCACCTAAAAACACAAGCCCACTCATGCTGACAGGTTCCTTTTGAGATAAATGTCCTTTGATTTTCTTTACTCGTTCTCCACCAAAGCCCAATGAGAGATCATGAAATATTATCAAAATGCCTTCAGCTCCATGCAGTGTTTGGATGTGAAGGCATGCAAAAAAAACACAAATCAAACAAATAAGTTTACTCTGGTAACGAATCATGCCTGTCTTGGTGGGCTGGGATGGGGTCAATGACCTCCTCATAGACTAGAGCATGCGTAACCCAAATATCTTGCTGTAAAATAAACGTTATTTTTGTAATTTATTAAGACAGACGTGGATCTAATTAAATTCCTCCCACGTCTGATGAAAGATTCAGGTGTAAACTGATTTAAGCCTCGGTGAAAGATAGACAGGAAGGTTTTCTGAATAGAGCAACATTGTACTGCATGCTGGTGTGTTCCTGTGCTTGTTCTTCAGAAATATTTGATTAGTCTACGCACAAACTTTATGTATAGATGCTTAATTTTAGAAGAACTGAATGCAAAGCAGCCCACCATCTGTCTTCCTGCCATTGTTGCTGCTGATTGTATTTTGGATTTCTGCAGCGTTCGGTGACAGTGACAGTTCCAGCTATAGTCGCACCAAATTACACAGTGGTTCAGATGGCAGACTGATAATGAACTGGATGAGGGAGACGGGACAGGCCCTTCACGTTGGAATCATGTCAGCTCCGACAAAAGAGGCCTCAAATGTTGGGAAATAGAAAAACTGGAAAAGAAAAAATGATTAGCAGATATTTGGTCTTCAAATTCATCTCTTGATTTCATAATTTTCTGAGAGAAAGAAAAAATTAATTTGCTGATGTCATTTTAAAGGGTCTGTATCATGCTATTTTACACCTTCCAGAGCAATGGTAGGCACAATATATGATAAAATACCGTTGGCACTATTTAGTCGTAATTTTTTATTTTCGTGACCCATTACTTCTACTTGGAAGTAAGATGCTTAGAGTCAATGAAATCCCACCTCCCTCTGTGTGAATTCCACCCATTTCATAATGTAACTGGGTAACACTAAACAATAAGGGTCTCTTTATTAATGTTAATTAGTGCATTATTAAGCATTAATAAACAAAGGATCCCTTTATTAAAGTTACCGTTATTGTTAACTATTAAGTGTCCCTAAGGTTAGGACAAAGGGCCGGGTGGTGATCGGGGGGGGGGGGGGGGGGGGGGGGGGGGGGGGGGGGTAGCTGCTTAGTAATGCATTACTTAATGTTAAGCATTGAGATAAGCCGTTGTCAAAACTTTATTTAATAGTAATGCTTAATAGTGCACTAAGTAACATTAATAACATTGTAAAGTGTTACCCATAACTGTATTTCCCAGTGGCCGACATGTACCACTCAGCAATTGCTGAGGTGTTTTTCATGAGGAAATACCAATATAACATGGTCAAAAGCGCAATAAAGTAGATTTTGCATGTTATAGGACCTTTAAGTTTAAAGATTGTCTACAGGTTTTAGAACACAAAATAGCACCTGTGTCAGAACATCCTATTTAAACTAGTGGTCACTAACAGAAGCCACATTAGAGGCTAAATGTGACCAGAACTCTGTCCTGGACTATTACTTTCTGTTAATATATTATTAAAAAAATGGGACCCAATACCTCCCCACTTGACACTTAGTATTAAAGGAACACTTGGCAGTTTTGGCTTGTTTTTAGCACCACCTAGTGTCCATTAATGAAACCAAAAGTGAAACTTATCTCCTCACTGTGCGTTTGTCTTTTTAACACCTTAATCTAACAGCTGAAATGTCTCCTCAGCCTTCATTAGTGTCTACAGGAGCGGTTCATCACTAAATCAAACAAATCAGCTGTGTTCATGATCTAAAACATGCTGGAAACATGCTGGAAGCAGACCGCAGCACCAGGTATGTCAGCTCCATTTTACAAGTCCAGCAGGAGGCAGATCACCACTCTGAAGTTGCAAATGCGGTATTCTGGCCACAGAGGGTCATGGGGGTCTGAGTGACATTTAAAAAATATGTAAAAGTTGCATAGTATAATATCTGGTGTTCATCTATTCAGAGGGGTTGTTTAAGCTTTCTTCTAGCTCTTATTAAGACTTTCTTCTTCCAGCTGTTCTGACATTTCTATTGAACTCTGATGTTGCTTCAACAATAAATGAAACCCACATTTATTTATTTATAAACTTCTATTTTACGAGGATAAGTCGCTTGAGATGTAACATCTCGTTTTCAAGCGAGTCCTCCTAGCATCCAAACAACAGAAATATAAAGAACAATAATAAACAAGATAACAAAGTTCTAAAACACTGAGCATTCAACACAGGGTCCACAGGGTCTGAATGAATACTGCATCTCTTAGTCTTGACCTTCTCTATAGTTTCATTTAATTTTCAATCATTCAAACAAAACCAGATTGTAAAAAAGGTTGAGGCTATCACCTGCTCTCCCTGCCTGGGACAAAACGTCTGGAAGAGAGGAGCAGGAAATAGTCAGAGTGACTCCTACTATATTTACTGAAGATATGCAGCGTATAAGGGTCGGTCCAGATTCTGACCACAATAGACACACAGTACGTAGTAAGTTGGCGTGCACGAGGCAAACATCCAGCAGGGTTTGTTTATTAGTTATTTATGTAACAATGGCTGGCGTAAACAGATTTTGCTGACCTTGGGCCATCTCCTTTACCGTATTCTCTGTAAGTAAATATCAGTGGGATAAATATAGCCCAAGCCTCTCTGCTGTCACTTTCACACTGAGAGAATAGACTAGAGAGGAAGTGTTCCTTTTGTTTTCAGTTCAGACGGGTATTATTTTAGAAACAGTGATTAACTAGTGATTAAATACAGGCGAGACAGGAGCTCAGCACACTGCTGCACTTTTGAGGAACAGCAGAACTTTGCTTACCTTCCTGATGACTGCTGCAGTGCTGTCAGTCAGTTAAGAAGAAAATGAAGATCAAAATTTCAGAACATCTGTTGTTTGTAAAACAGAAAAATGAACCTCATCATCAGTGGCGTCTCTGCAGCAGGGGCCAGTGGGGCCGGGCCCCACCAGGTGGCGCTGTGGGGCTCTATGCTTGCCTAAACTAATCAGTGAAACAAACAAAATGGTTTGTTATAGAGTAATATTGTATAAAAACCCATTCTGATCCACATAGAAACTGACTTCTCTAGTTTACTGGTTTTTGCTATTTTATGTGGCTCATTAAACACACACACGTGTGTGTGTGTGTGTGTGTGTGTGTGTGTGTGTGTGTGTGTGTGTGTGTGTGTGTGTGTGTGTGTGTGTGTGTGTGTGTGTGTGTGTGTGTGCACTGTTAAGTTACTGTGCCCCACCTAATTCATCATGCCAGAGATGACACTGCCCATCACTGAGTTTCTCTCTAACTTAAGTCACTTAAAGTAATTTTTGAAACAACTCTACAGGATCATCGACTAATCACACACCAGTTTTCAGTTTTTAATCACACAGCTATTGATCCACACTGAAAGCATTTGAAGCAGAACTCAATTGAATACAGTAAAAGGACTTTATGTAGATCTTTTGACTTGTGCATTTGTTCAAAAATAGATTTAGACATTCCAAACTGGATTTGCAACAGCCTCAGAATTCTATGTAAACAAATACACCATGAAACTGACAGCATGTCATGGGGTGTTTCTCAATGTCAAGGAACCTTGCCTTGATGCCTTGGTGCCCCCCCAGTGTTTCCCAACCCTGGTCTTCAGGGACCACTGTCCTGCATGTTTTCCATGTCTCTGCTTCAGCACACCTGATTTAGATTGCTTCCTCAGGAGGACATCATATGCTGCAGATGTCTGTTAATCACTCATTCATTTAAGTCAGGTATGTGGCAGCAGGGAAGCACTGGTGTTTGAAAGGGCAACATGGAAAACCTGCAGGACAGTGGGCCCTGAGGACCAGGGTTGGGAAACACTGGCCTAGGAGATACGTCACCAGGAACCGCCAAGGCGTGTTCCAATCGGTTCCAATGTTCATGTGCTACCGAGGCGTCTGTCCTCCGTTTGTTAGCCGTTTAGCTAACTGACCAAGGACACATGAGAGGTGCCTTGTTGCCTTCTCTTGGTCAAGAATTTCCCAGAATACAGCACAGTATTTTCAAACAGACATGATCAGGAGCCGGCAGCAGCTACTTCCGGGGAAAATTCCCAGTTTAAATGTAAGTCAACTAGTTGCAGCTATCAGGCTTTTATCTAGAATGTTTTTTAGATCTAAAGCAGTTATCTATGGTTGGTTAGTTGCTTAGTAGTTGCAGTTTCAGTGGCTAGCAGGTACTAACTCACTTACACATGTGATTTAACCAATATATACACAATTAAAAAAGTAAAAGGCTCGTTATACATCTATATTGAAACTTAACATTACTATAATGGGCAGGACATAAACAGAGCGCGTAAGCAGAGGGCGGGCTCTGGCCAGCCGCGGTCACATGGGGCAAGTCTGTTCCATTTAACAGTTTTCTTTGCTCAAGGAAGGACAGTGTCCTCGTAAGCAAGGCGTCTTGTCTTGCCTGCCAAGGCAAGGCAAGGCAAGGTTCCTTGACATTGAGAAACACCCATGGTCTGAGGTTAGTGGCCTCTCCCTTATTGCCTCTTGAGTTCTCTATTGCAGGTGGACGGTGCCAAGATGTGGGCCCAGCTGAAGCTGGTCTGATCATCACCTGGTCTGGCTTCATAAGGAGCGATGGGACAACACAATGCTGGATGATTGCTCATGTTGGGTATCTCTAGCCAAGTTTCTCAAGCTTTGTCTCTACCCTTTCATCTCTAGTTTTCTACTCTCATGTTTAACTTTAATCTCTTATGCATGTTCCAGGTACACTTGCCATTCACAAACCAGTCTCCATAATCTTCTGGATCCTGTCTCTCGCCATGTCTCACCTCCAGCTCCACCAGACTCATCCGCTCACCTGTCCCTGGCACTTGGGACTCTCCTGGAACTCGCCCCCTTGTGCCCTTTCTGTGCTCGACCCTCCTTTCTAGATAACCTCATGCTGGACCATCCTCTCAGACCAGACTACTCCTCCCTCAAGCCCCTCATCTCTCCTGGATCTGTAAGCTCTCTGCTCTTCCTCAATCATCCCTCCTCAAACAAAGCCAGTGATTAACTTACCTCTGTTTCCAGACCCCGTCATCAGCCCTCAACCCACTCCCCTCTTTTTGACAGTGCTTCTTCAATTAATACATTTTTATTTTACTTATCTTGGCCTCTGTGTGTTTGATTCTGCATGTATTGATTCAGGAAACTTAATCTAAACCTGACATGGACTTTTGCACCAGATTCTCATGTTTCCTGTTTCACCTGTATGTAAAATGAGTTCAACCCAGTTCTACTGAGAAATAACAGCCCAGTTCTACAAGATAACATTGATCTAATTCCCAAGTTATTCTAAAACATTTTCTTAATTCAGATGGAAATTCAGTGTAACGTGCCAAAAGGCCATCAGTTTTGTTAAAAATGATTCCTAAGTGTTTGATTTATATACAACAAACAAAAATTCTTTAGACCTTGATGAAACAAATCTTTATTTACAAAGCCTTTACTGATCAATAAAGCTTTGATTATTTAAACAAATAACTGGTGAAATGGTGAAAGTCAGTTAAAATGTAAAAGTTTAAAGCTGCCGTATTACACAAAGGTCAGAACACTTTTGCTTTAGTTAAATTATCTTCAAGCCAAGCTTATCAGTGTAGCTGGACACTCAAGGACAATGACACACACACACACACACACACACACAGAGGGAGGGTGTGTCCTCTCGTCTCACGACAGTCTCTCTGTCTCTAAGTCCTTCCTGCCTGTCTCGTCCTCATGTCTTCAGCTGACACTTTATTGTTTCTGTCAGTCTCTGTGTCATGCATTGTTTACGTCTACAATACGTTCTCAGACACAAACATCCATTTAACAGCAGTATTACACCCTTTATTAGCCCCACCCCCAAAATAAAATACTGCACATTCTAAAACACGATTTTAAAAATGTGTTTAACCATTAAAAGGTAAAAGTCCTTTGACATTGTCCTTTAATCTTTTCAGCACCATGTCTGAAATCTAATGAGTGCTGGTATTTAAAACATTTGCTCCATAAGACAAAGTCAACATATGAATAAATGATGCACGGACACGTGCGATAGCATTTAAATGTGTACATTCAGATGGATCACGGTGATTAAGCTGCCTTTTCTCTTTTCCAAGTGTGACATTAGCATGGAAACTTTGAGATGCAGCAAATGTGTACCAGAGTCAGCAAAATGACATCATGAATATATAACAATGTACCATGCAATATAATAAATATCATCAAGCAAATATAATACTAAATAACAGTAAAACATGCATTATAACAAAGTAATATCATGTATTAAACCATATACAGCATGGTGAATGCTCTAGAGTTCTAGAAGTCCCCAAGGTGCTTTACAACAACCCTGCAACCACCAGCAGCTGTCAGGCTCTGCCCCCCAGCCCCTGTTGTCTTGTATCTTGTTAGTGTTTGATTATTCTCACCTGCCTCTCGTTACCCACTTGTGTTCCCTGCTCCTCATGTATTTAAACCCTGTTTGTCCTGTGACGTGTGTGGGTTCATCAGTTGTCAACCCTTGTCGATGTTCTTGTGCTCCTGTTGTTCCTGCGCTCCAGTCCTGACAATAATAAATGGATTTAAGCATCTTGCTGCCTCCTGGAGCTTCACTCACCTGCACATGGGTCAGCATCCAACACTCACCGTGACACCAGCAGGCAAGGCTGGGCACAAGCCTGAATCCCTCCAGTAATGGTTGCAGGCACTTAATTACCCTTCCTCTTTTTAATCAACCTTTGCTGACATTCATGATGTTTTTGGTTAGGGTTAGCCATTTTGGTCAAATCCTGAGTCCCAAAGTTAATAAAGTTTTTATGTGAGTTTCATTAAATGGTGGTTATATTGTTTGTGAGATATTTTACAAGCAAACACACACACACACACACACACACACACACACTGGCAAATGCATTATTACTTGCCTTTAGTTAGTTGGTGATTATTTAAAAAATTATCTTCCTATTAGATTTTGGTGGTTTTAAATAGGTGACATGTTTTAAATATTAAATTTATTACAGTGAAAGCAAAAACTTTGACCCAAAACATCACACATAAGTGAAAAAAAATCTGATCAACACAACTTTATAAGGATATAAGGATTTATGAAATAAAAATGTAATTTAGTTAAATAATAGTTTATCTGGTTTTCAAATTAAAACTTGTTTATTGAGTGAAACTCATCAAATAAAGTTAACTTGAGAAACAAGTCTTAAAGCATCTAAAACACATGTTCTTTATAGTGGATTAGCTATAATATTTAGAAAGAAAACAGCATGTCAATAAAAAATAAGAAAGTCAACAAAATTCAAAAAGTCAACACAAATGGAACCAAAACAAGGCTGACTTGGAGCGTTGTGATATTTTTAGCTGTTTTGGCGCAGACGATTGTTCTGATCTTGTTTATTTCTGCAGACAAGGACAATGAGAGAGGTGAGTGTTGCTATTGTTGTTTACTTTGACTGCGTCCTTGTATACAGAATCACTTCTGTTCCGGTAAAAGCAAATCCATCACAGACAAACAAACAAAAGGACGTACTGTGGAATGTTATTAAAGCAATAAGTCAAGTGAGAAATTTGTCGAATTTACTTGTTGTCTATTTGTGCTCATAATGTGTCAAAAGCACTGTATACTACGTCTAGGTAAATGTTAAAATACAAGTACAAACCGAGGAGTGAGTCATAATAAAAACAAAAGCTAAAGTGATGCAGCACAGCATTTTGGTGTTTTGGGATTTTTGTGTTGTAATGATTGTACCTTTTGGGGTGCTTCAGGGCTGAGTTCTTGGTAATGTTTTGATTTCCTTACATTTGCCCTTTTTATGATTTCTAATCCAAAGGCTCAGCTACAAGTGCACTAATATATTATTTTACTAAAGTCATGAAGCTTGATGACATCACAGATTTCACTGTTATACTGGGACTAGCAAAAGTCTGCAGAAACCACTGAATCTTTTCTGCATTAGAGCAAATAAGAGTTTCGTTCTCATAAAGAGAATGAGATATCAAGTGAAAATTAGACCAGTGTGATCTAGAATATCTGTTGGAGTGTGTCCGCCCTCGTTAATGGTCCTCATTACGAGCACACTCCGACCTAATGAGCCATAATAACACCTCCTGATGAGCTGCCCGATAGGTAGCCCCTTTGGACTCGCCGCTGGTGTGGAGGCACTGATAGTGGGGTGGGAGGGGCAGGCTGGCATTGGGCCAGTGGAAGTGATAAGACCCACAGGAATGACACATGACTGGTGGGGGGCACTTGAAGATGAAAGAACAGTGACATAAACTGTGTGTGTGCGTGTGTGTGTGTGTGTGTGAGAGAGAGAGAGAGAGAGAGAGAGAGAGAGAGAGAGAGAGAGAGAGAGAGAGAGAGAGAGAGAGAGAGAGAGAGTGTGTGTGTGTGTGTTTGGGTCTTTCAACACCTGAAGGTGAGTCACTTTTTGAATCATTTTCATGTGTGGAAGGTCAATTATCATTTTATGAATTATGAATTTTTGATACATATTTTGTTATACCTGCATAAATATTTCAATATTTTTTTTACTTTTTATTTATGAAACAACATAATAAATCATATAAAAATGTATTATTTTCATTTCATTACAATTTGATGTAAACAAAATCCAAATATGCTTAAATCATAAATATTCACGCCATTTGCTTACAGCATACATATACCCAATATAATAAAGCCAAGTCATCCATGTGATTAATGGTAAATTCAATAAAAATAAAGAATAAACATAAAAGAGAAAAAAACCTGGGGTTTAGAACTCCATCATTTCTATTGCAGGTTTCCATATTCTTTCAAATTCTTCTATTTTCAGTCATAGTTTTGCAGTTATTTGTTCCATAATATAAACTTGTTTAACCTTGCTTCTCCACTGTGTGAGAATGGGTGTTTGTGGTTTCAACCATAATGTAGTAATACTTTTCTTTGCAACCATAAGCAAAATTCTTAAAAGGTATATAATTTGTCTGTGTCGAGATTCTTAGGTAGTTAATGTGTAAAATTCCTCTTATTTCTTTTTGAACCTCTTTCCAAAAAGCAACAATTTTTGGACAATCCAAAAATATATGAGAATGATCACCTACCAGCCCACAATTCCTCCAACATAAACTTGAGGTGTTGCTACATTTCGAAGTAATAATTGGAGTAAAAAAATAATGCATTTTATATCCGGACTCTAATGTGTGTGTGTGTGTGTGTGTGTGTGTGTGTGTGTGTGTGTGTGTGTGTGTGTGTGTGTGTGTGTGTGTGTGTGTGTGTGTCAACACCTGAAGGTCAAATGAGTGACTTTTTGAATCATTTTTACGTGTGAAAGATCAACTAACGTTTCGTGTTTTGATTTCCAGTGAAGCATGTTTGATCACAGTGGGAATATAAAGACAATTCAGTAATGTTGTCTGATGCTGTTTCACCAGAATCTCTTTCAGCCTTGATGCTCACAGAAAACAGCACAGAAGCTCTTGGATGTTCTTCATCAAAGAGTCGTACGCTATGGGCGATAACTCCTGTTGGTGTGTGTCCTCACACGTGAGACGTTCTTAAGAAATGGATGATCCTGCCTTTTAATCAGAATCATATGTTTGTAGACGTTAATGTCTTATCTGAGTTTAACAAACAGGCCTAACCTGACTGATGAAGGAACATCTTTTTGTCCAATTTCTGTCATTAAGTAATGAAACGTGCAAAGTACTACAGCTGCAGCTGTTGTTCCCAGCAGAATGCAAGCCCATCTGATGGTCTCACCAGAGCTTTATCTCCACTTTCTGCTATTATTTTGAGTTTTTCTCACTTCACATGCTGCCTCTTTACTCCTGAGCTGTGGTTTGGTGCACTTTTTCACCTTTACCCATCTATCTAGGATTAGTAAGACAGAGCAAAACTTAATTAAAGGAAGCTGGTTATTTCTAGTGTTTATGAGATATAGTTAGGCAGCAATTAACACAATCAAATTGTCTTCCTTTTACCAAGTTTAAGCTGTTTTGAGAAGTTTCCTTTGTGGTGGAGTAGGCACCGTTAACATTTGCTTATGCTGGGCTCCCTGCATGTGTAGTTGGATGCATGCACTAAAGAGGGATGTGATTTACTTAAATGAAGCAGGAAAAAAAAGATCAAATGATAAATATATCTTTCCTCATCTCTTCTATCCCTGGAGGACTGCCTCCCTTACTTTCATCCGGTTTTGTGAGCTGGGGGGCGGGGAGAAAGTCTGAGGAGGGGTGGTGAGAGAAACAGTTAAAGAAAGAGGATCCTCAAAGAGATTAAAATACAAACAACAGAAACATTGTGAATCAACAAAGATTTAGAGAAAATTCTGTAGAAAGTGGAAATTCTTTAACAAATCGTTTCCCCTATTAATGACCAGCAGATCTGTAAGAAAGGATGAGAAACTACAGCTTGCTCTTTCTGCTCCCCCCATACTCCCCCCTTGTTACTTCCTCCCATTTCATCTTCCTGAGCCTCTATATAACCTCTGACACGGAGCGACTCCCTCAGAGGACGAGAGGCATCAGCAGGTGTCCATCTGGCACCAAGTCATAGAGATTTGACCGTTACGGGTGTAAAAGTTAAAGTCACTTACTTTCTTTGTTGTGATTTGAAGGATCAGTTTGAACATGCTGAACCAACCAGAGAACATCCTGAGAATGACATCACTGCTCCTGCTGCTAACTCACGGCACAGGTAAGTCATGATGATGAGAAACAAACCGATCAACCAACCAAATCAGATGTTTTGGTTTGTGCTACATTTCTATATAATTAATGATGAAAAACAAAAGTGTGTGTAGGAAGGAAATTAGTTTGTAAATCCATAGATTTATCAATCTGTAACACTGTTTCTGTATTCTACTCATTGATTTTGATCTATATCTTCACTAATTTTCATGTTTTTTCTTGTATTTTAATTAGTGCTGTCATGAGATGAAAAATGTTTTGAGATTAATTAATTATGATCTGCAATTAATTAATCTAATTAATCTCTTTTTTAATCTCACCTACTAATGGCTGAGAAAAGGCCTCATTTTGATGTATTTTTATTTAAATTCATTACATTATTGTGGCAGACTAAAAGATTAATATACAGTATAACAAAAAAACTGGCTTTATAATGTAATTTATTGTTTAACAGACTTCTAAACTTTCCTTTTACGTCACCAATGTGGAATAATACTGTGCTCTTTTGTCAGTCTCGAAAAATTAGAAAATAAAATTGGATCCATATAGAATAACCTAAGTTAACACATCAAGGAATGCTTTTTTTGAGCAATGCAAATGTGATCACAGAACTTGTTACTAAAACATTTATCTAAAATTAAAATAGACCTGTAAATTACAGAGCTGTAAGTTAGCATTTCAAAACTGACAGTTTATCACAAACTCGCACTTAAGCGCTCACTCTCACTTCTGACATGTGGTATGGCATGATAGTTAAATATAAATATAATTACATAAATAAACCAAAAGAATTTAAATAAAAAATCCCAACAGGTAGGCTAGAAAAGTCCCAGTAAAGTTATAGATTAAAAATTAGATTAATGCGATTAAAAAAATAGTGCACTAAATTAATCTCAATTAATGCGATAATTTGACCCCCCTAATTTTAATGAGAAATGTGAAATTTTTGTCTAAATAAATGTGCTGACGTGTCGTTCTAATAAAATCCAGAAAAATGTAAAAATAAAACATAGATATTAAACCTCATTAAAATCCTTTCATTTTTGACCGGTCAAAATTTTCTTTTTTAGTAGAATTTTTTCTTGTTGTCAGGCGGTTTTGTCATTTAAGATGGACTAAAACACCACTAATGAGATAAAAAGTCTCAGTTTTGATTGTTTTTTTCTATTTTTGGGGTTTTAAAAGTATAATTGCTTGTTTTTCCAGATGCAAAACTGGACATCATTTCAAGTAAGCAGGATTATCAAGTGGGAGAAGAGATCTTACTGCTATGTAAAGGTGAGCAGTTTTATCTTATTATATTTGCCAAAGGCAATAAATGAGTCCATCCATCATCATTTTAAAATGAACTTTATCAACTTTTACCCTTCCTCTCCTCCTCTCCCCTTCAGCTGGAGGAGAGGGAGATATCACATGGCACAAGGACGGAGAGGAAATAGATGATGAGAATATTGTGTCGAGGGTCGATTATACTTCCTCTAAACTGCTCATCAAGAAGGCTAAAACGGAAGATGCAGGGAAGTACACCTGCTACTGTGAATATGACAGCGGACACAAGGCTGACACTCAGATCACTCTTTACGTTTATAGTAAGTAAACAACCCAAATGTTTGTTCAGTGCTGATTTATCTTGATGAGAAAGCACAGTCTTCTATAAAATGTTGGCGCTTCCTTGCATTGAAAGAAGCTTCCCTGCTTTGTGCTGTTATTTGTCAGAGGGGCCGTCTTTTGGTGGCACCAAAAAGTACCACGAGTTTCTGGAGGGCACGAATGGCGTAGTGCCGTGTCTGGCGACCGGGCTGCCGGACGTAGACGTCCACTGGCTGAGAGACAAGCAGGACATCCCTTCTGCTGGTGAGGTCTACATCTACAACCTGGAGCTCCACTTTACCGTTTGTAGAATCTTTGGGAAGTTACTGGGCAATTCTCCATTTGCATTCTAAACGTGAACTCATCCAACTACATAATCCAGTAAGAAAGTAAGAATACGTTTCAAAGGAATGACAAAGGTTTTATTTTGAAAATACAAAAACAATTTTTAAAGTCTTGTTATTATAATAACACATAAAGGTTGTATCTTTACTTTCCAAGTATTTCAGTGAAAAATTATTTATACTGTGAAACGTGCGGTGTATGGTTAAGCTGTGTAAATATAAACTTTTATGTCAGGATTTAGTTTTTATATTGAGTTGAATTCCCTTTACGTCACCTTAAAGCGGTCCTTCACCAGGAAACCAGTTTTTACTAAATATTTTTTTAAATGACCGGTCACTCTGAGTTCTTCATGCAGGCTGAACATGAAAATAGTCTCCTCCACCTATCTCCTGCAGTAGCTTCTGATAGAAAATAGACTCTAGGTGAAACTCTAGGATTAGAAAAGCCTGACAGATCTACGTCACACTGTCACTTAACATTCATGGACTCACCCATCTTGACTCACGACAGGGAAGGCTGTTGTGTTAGCCAATCAGAGGAGAGATGTGCAAATATCAGGAAATAAGACTCCAAATCCTGTCGTCTGAAGCTACTCTCTCCTCCAGCTGACATATACTGTAGTTCCTGAAACAATCGCACCTGAGCTTTTTTACCCCAGCCTTACAAGGCATTCATTCCTACTAGAGACCACTGCAAATGTATTAGAATATGAGTGAACTATACCTCTTTGATTTTCTTAAATAAGAAAGGTGATTTTGTGTTTTATCTTTATGCACTCTTCTACTTTCAGGAGGAAGGCGTGTTCGTAAGATGTCCGATAACACGCTCCATATTGAGAACGTTCGGAGAGACGATGCTGGGACGTACGTGTGTCAGGCGCAGATCAGAGGCAGACCCATCTACCAGGAGCTCGCTGTCTCTGTTGTTGTTAACGGTTAGCAACTTTCTCACAATTAGCTGTTATTTTTGATTTATTATAGGAGTATTTTTTTTATTCTGGCCTCTGTATGCAGTTCCTCCTACAGCCCTCCTTAAAGAGGAGGTGAAAAAAGTGATTGCTGGACCTGAAACCAATGTGTCCTTGTTGTGTTTAGTGGAGGGTCAGCCTAAACCCAACATCACCTGGGAAATGTAAGAAATGTTAAAGTATTTAAACTCTTATTTAAACTTTTAAATTTGGTGTGTGTGTGTGTGTGTGTGTGTGTGTGTGTGTGTGTGTAGAAGAGGAAGGCTAATTAAATCTCTATCAGTTTTGTTATTGTTCAGTAACCTTTTTTGTTTTGCATCCATCTCTCTCTACTGCCATCTGCTGGCGTCTGCTTTAATAGTCTGAAAGATTTTATGGGTACTGCAAGGTAAAATTATTGCTCCTATGTTTTTCCTCCAAGACCAGTGCCATTGGACCCGTCCCATCACCATTTCAACTCTGATCGTAGTCAACTCACGATCCAGTCCGTTGTCAGGGCCGACTTTGGGGAGTACGTCTGCACAGCCACTAATAAAATAGCTGAGAGCAGCGCTACCATAATGCTTCACGTTTTTGGTTGGTTTGATGCTGCACCGTGTTCTAATGTTACTGTGTCCTGTCATGTGTCTTCGTAGTGAAGACCTGTGATTGTTCTTGATTTCAGAGGCCCCGGAGGTGTTCGTGTCAGCTAATAGGAAGCTCGTGAACGTGGGTGAGCCTGTATCTGTGTCCTGTAACCTGACTGGCCATCCTCAGCCTGAGCTACACTGGATCAACAAGCAAAATGGGCAGACACTGGTAGGAATACATGAACTCTTAAACACACAGCTTGGAACATATGCATTAAAAACTCCCCTTCCCCTCTGTCAGAATTCAACCGGCCGTGTTCGTGTGGTGGACGGTGTGCTGACGTTTGATGGAGTAGTGCCCTCTGATGGTGGTTTATACTCCTGCATGGCTGTCAGCACTTCTGGAAATGCATCAAGAGATGTGGCAATATACAGTAGGAGCTTTTGTACCAAAACAAACATGCTAAACATGTCTGAGGCACATTATTAAACAGATATTTCCTGCCTTATCCACAGCTCAGCCTGGACCACCTCATTACCTATCGATCTCTCCTGGGCCAACATCCGTTGTCTTCTCTCTCACAACGTTCCCCATCAGCGGAGGAGCAACCATCACAAGCTTTGTCCTGCAGTGGAGGAAGAACCGAGAGGAGCAGTGGAAAGAAACCATCGTCCCAGCTTCAGGTAGGACAGCAGCTATGTAGATGAAACTTACCTTAATAAATAAATGCAGTACAGAAAAAGACACTGAATCTTCACGGTGTGTTTTGCAGATCTTTTGATGATCACCAACCTCAATCCCTACACGGCATACACCGTTCGGATGGCTGCGTTGAACGCAGCTGGACGGGGACAGTTCTCGTTGGAAAAGGAGATTCGTACCGAGGGAAAACGTACGTTTAGATTCTTTTACTCAATAAAATCAGGTCCATATGTTTAAAATCATAAAACGTGACGCGTTTACGGCTGATCATGAGGTGTTGAAATGTGTTTATTAGTTTACAGGCTAATGTGTTCATGCAAGCTTTTCACCTTCATCTGTTATCACTGAATTTCTCTTCTTCATTTCTTGTGAATCAACTCTAACATTTTCATTCCACCATCCTCTGTGACCTCACTCCATCATGAAATCCTCTGTCATCCATTTGCAGAAGGTAAAGGACTCCGAGTCAGCAACATGACTAAAATAAATATTAAATAATATGCCAAATCTTTTTAGATGCATTCTTGCAAATATTTTGTTATTTTTGACAAGCTGTGATTAATTTGGTGATGAATTTTCATGAAATCCCTTAAATTGTGCCTGTAGGTGAACCAGACAGCCCGGTTTTATTCACTGACGAAGTGAAAATCGAAGGCAACACCTTCTCAGTTCCTCTGAGACAGATCGATGATGGTGGATCTCCTCTGCTACACTTCACAGTTCGGCACAAACAGGTATGACTCTATATATGTTTGCATCTCCATCCTACAGGTTGTCCACATGGATTCATAATTTTCCTGTGCTCCCTTTAACCAGGATATGGAACAATCAGAGTGGAAGGAAGACAAGCTGTCATCCGATGCTGATTCAGTCACACTGAAAGAACTCTCTTTCGGCTCAGAATATCAGCTGGAAATTTCAGCTGTCAACGCTAATGGTTCCTCCATTCCTGCCACATTTAACTTCACTATTGCAGAACAGCCTGGTATGCTCCCTCTCTCCATGGCTCAGACTATCACCTGCAGAACAGCTGCATAAATATCTCTGAGATTGTCTACATTCAACACTTTATTTCTTTCCCTCTGGCTGAAGTGGGCAGGATGACCAAAGGGAGTGTGGCTGGCATCGTCATGCTGATCTTCTTGGTGGTGTTCCTGGTCGTAGACGCCACCTGCTGCTACAGAAATCGCTGTGGTCTGCTGATGACCATCGCTGTGAAACTGTTTGGACAGAAGGTTCCAGGCCTCAAAATGGCTGAGGAAGGAGAGGGGAACACTAACGGGTAAGTTGATTCAAACGTGTATGAGAACTTTGGGCGTGCATGCCAGGCTGTAAGTTCTATCATTTGTATGTTTTCTGGTTGCAGAGAAGTCAAGCTGAAGGGTATTTCCAAACCAAGAGGCAGTTTACAACAAACAGGCTCTCAGACAGTCAGCAAGGAGGGTGGTCAGCTCACAGAGGTCACCTGTGACAAAGCACCCCTCACCAAACACGAGTATGTTCATTCTTTATACTTTTTATTGCCTGCTAGCCTGGCAAGCCATCCTATATATGTGAGTATATAGTCTAGCCACACCCCATAGACGGATCTCAGTTGTGGGGCAGAATCTACAGTTGTCTTTCAAACTGTCTCCACATGCTATTGGACAACAAAAAACGTGACGTACTCACAACTATGGATGTCAGTCAACAGGGCACTCTGCCGTACGCTGTCGAAGAAGACGCAAATACATCCTATGTTTAAAAAAAGGACTTAAATTCCTCTATCTGCTCTTCACTCAAAGGAAAGACCAAGTTTAGACTCCAAAGTCAATGCCAAAGCTGTTTCAAATGAGCTGCCGCAATCTTACATGTTCCGCTTCATCGCATTATCCCGCCAACCAAACCAATAGAGCCCTGTGATTGGTCCACCAAACCGATAGAGCGCTGTGATTGGTCCACCAAACCAATAAAGCTCTGAGATTGACCTAACACAAAACTGGTCAGGCCTGCTGAGGCTACAGTGTAGCGTGGCTAGACCTACTACTTTTACAGTCACATCTACAGATAAAGAGATATTGAGACTGCATGTAGCAGAGAACATCAAAAGAACATACTCGACATAATTTCAGATCATCAGTAAAGCTTTCAGGATTAAACCAGAATGGCATCATTACTCAGTGCAAGATTATCATTTAATTGTGTTTTCATGTTTTCCCACAGGAAAGTACAGCCACCCCCCGCCGATGCGTGAGGCCGTAACATGAAGAAGAGTAAACATCGCTGATGATGTACTGTACAGACAGCAAAGAGGAAGTCAACGGCCGGTCATGGGAAAGGTTAACCACACTGACAGGCTTGGGTCAAAGTGTGTTCAATCTGAGCTGATCCAGCCCTTCTGCTGTTATTATGTATGAAATCTGAGCCTGTGTGTAACTTCAGATTGTTTATTATTGAGATTATTCTGATGTTCTTTTACAGGGTATTAACGTTGTTTTACAGGGTAAAACTGTTCAGATCGTCTCAGCGATAACGACATCAATGAGACGATCTACGTGGCACAACTACTGTTTAGCAAAAGCATTTGAATGTTTTTGGATATATTTTTATCGTTGTTGCTAGCTTACTAACAGTACATCATGGCAGCTCCAATCAAAGTTAATCAGTGACATAATGTTCTATTATGTAAAGTTCTATTGGATAGAATAAGCAACTGATTTTATTATTTTTCTAAAAGGTAAAGAGAAGATCTGAATTAGATCTAATACCAGTTTTAGCACGTTTATGGATGATGAGCACTGTCCACTGAAAAGGTCCTGTAAATTAAAATGACCTTTCATCAGCCTTTGAGTGAACGTTTCTTATGCTGCACCTTCTGCGCTGTAACTGCTCAGCCTTTAACTTTGTCTTTAAATCTTATTCTTACATCTAAATTTATTTGTGCATTTCAAATTTGATCTAATTTTATTTGTGTATTTTAAATTTGATTTTAAAATTTGCTGTTTTATGTTTTCACGTTGATTTTAATATTTTATTTTTGTGCTCCTAGAAAGCACATTGAATTGTTCTGTGTATGAAATGTGCTATACAAATAAAGCTGCTTGCCTTTAATATGAGAACATATAAATATATCTACAACTAGAAAATGTAAGTTATTTTGTGTTTATACCATGATATATTTTTTCACAGCACAATTAAGTGTAACATTCTTGCAGATTTAATGTGAAGAAAGCTTACAGCTTCTCTGAGTATATCACTGATTTTCCACTGCAATGTTTTAATCAATACTGTAAATGGCTTCATCGTGTTCCTGTTTGATAAACTTGTAAGATAGTCTTTTATTTTTTACTCACTTTATGTATGTTTTTAGCTCTCTGGGAAACAGTAAAATCATAAATGGAACATCAAATGTTTGTTTCTTTATTGGTTTAAACTGACAAAAATAAGAGTTTATCACACCAAGGGAAAATGACAAAGATTATGCTGCTATGCTCACCTTAAGGTTTTACGCAGAGTATCAGAAGTGAAGGGAGCTTTGCAGAAAACTAAAAATAAAACCCAAATTCTGTAAAATCTCAACCATCAGTCACTTTCTGTTCCCTATTTGTGCTATTTTGAATGCCAGGTGCCGTCCCTACTCCTTACACACCAGTACTCTAATTTTTTCTTGATTTGAATCTATTTAGGAGTGCTTTTTCTGAGAAACTGTCAAACTTGTATTTAAAATGTTTTCTGATTTCAGAACCAATCACTGTACTTTGATTATTTGCAGACTTAAACAATTAGTTATACTGCTGGTTTTAGGCACAGTGGACTAATGTTGGTCTTTTGAAGCATTCACACTGAACTTCCTCAGGAATCTACAGAAATGTAACTTTTTTTTGTTTTAAAACCAAACTGGCTGTGCACAAGTGGTGGGGTGTATGCAGCAACTTCCTTTTGTAATGAATAAAATAGGTTTAGGATAATCATTCCTCTATAGATATGCCCCCCAGACTGATCATGAGGAACAATATGGAAGGCAGCATGATGATTACATGGCTTCTCAAGACTCTTGCATGTCTGTCACATGAGCTCAGAGTGAACCTGCTCTCATCTGTGTGTGAGAAGCATAAAGGCCCCATGTCTGACCTGCCCAGGGCTGCCAACTCTTGCACAATGAGTGTGAGACATACACTCTCACGCCAAAACAGTTAATCTATCTGAGCTACACTTGTGTCACACTACTGTACACTCTCCAAAGCAAGAATTGGTCACACTCTCCTAGCTACAGAGCTAGAAACTCAGCTTTAAATTGAGTTTATATAAGCGAGAAGGGGGAATTGTCGCCCTCCAGTGGTAACAAACTAAAACTAAACTCTGGCTCTGTTAAAGGGGTCAGCACCTGAAATCTTCACTTTTCCACTTAAAAACATGTCTATAATGGTTTCCTAATGATTTTTCACTGGCTGAGAAGCTGATATTTAACATTGACACGTTTGTTTAATCTTGCCTTCTTAAACCAGCTCACATGCACCCCACGAGCATGCGCACTCCAACACGAGAACTTGAGTTCTGGCCGTATGTGTCGGCACAACGGCCTAATATAAACAAATATGAACCACAACAAGCACAACAAAGCTCATTTCATAACATGAAACGCATAAATTATCTCTTACAGTTGACGACTCGTGTTATAATCCGTGTTACGGGAGACAAAACTCCGATCGGTGTGTGTATTCCAGCTTCACAACAGCATAAGAGCCGATGCCTGGATGAGCTTGCTTTGTTCCAACTCAACAACAAAGGAGGACGCCATTACACACGAGGCGAGGCCCGGGCTCGTAAATACACGGTTAGATCCCGTAGGTCACTGCCAGGTCGGGTTCAGTTATAACTTTTGTTGTTTTGGAGCGAGACGCTGAAGCCGCGTCCTGCTTCCTGCTTCCTTCCACCAATCACCACGCTCCTCAGTCCTGCGCGCGTCCGAGACAGCCGAAATATCGCGTGTGATCTCGCAAGAAAATATGCCCTTCACAATAAAGGATTAAACAATCACATTTTTTATTTATTTTTCCAATACAATTTAGTTTAATGGTCTAAAAGACTATAATAGGATGTAGATATCCACGGTATTATAGGTGCTGACACCTTTAAATATGTTAGCCTCCTTATTTCAGTGGAGCTGAAAAAAATCCAAGGTTGCCAACTTTTAAAACAGTCTTGGAGTGAGATTTTCTTTATTTTAATTAAAAGTTTTGTGTGTGTGTGTGTGTGGGGGGGCACTAGGTTTGACAAAATTACACATTAGTCTGGCAAAAAAACAAAACAAAAAAAAGATATTAGGCAGATTCAATTTTTCAGAGGCTAAATGGATGCTGTAATCATAGCTTATTAAAAAAAATACAATGTTAATTAATTATGAGCAAAACATATCAAAGAAATTGATGTTTTAAAATTGTTATTTTAAAATGTAGTTGTTAAATTTGACTTATCTTCAAATTTGCCCTTTAAACCATAAAATAGATTGCAAAGAATTTAAAATTTTCATTTATCTAATTAAACAAGTTTATCAAATTAAATCAGGTGTCATGATTAAACATTTACTCAGTTTTGCAGTATTGTTTTTATTCAATTTATTTGAGTAGTTTATACATTCTTTGTGAAATCCAAATACATTCTTGCTTTTCCTGTTTAAAACAACATATGGACATTTTTTCTAAATTAAAAATAAAAGTTAAAACAAAAAGTTTTGCAAGTTTTTAACTAAAAGTATTTATTTTATATGACCAATTAATAACTTAATTTAACTCTAACAGTGTTTTTCTTTTATTATTCAGCTTAAAAGACTGTGTGTGTGTGTGTGTGTGTGTGTGTGTGTGTGTGTGTGTGTGTGTGTGAAAGTGCTAAACCCAGCTAGCTCCAACGCTACAAACTCAGTTATTAATTGACTTTTTAATGAATGAGGAGGGGTATTGTCGCCCTCCAGTGGGGCTGAGCTAGAACTACACCTTGATCCATTTAGAAGAGAATAGGCTCTTTGCACGAAAGACTGTGACGTCACATCCGGTAGGCGCTAAGCGCTGAAGTGACTTCCGGTACGTTTTGCGGCAACTGGAAACAATGGAACAATGGCACCCCCTGCTAAGAAATTTACCTTTCAAAAGCAAGAGAAGCAGTACCACGAACACTGCTGTGTCCCAGAGTGCACTGCTAGTTCAACTTATAGCGCTGGCCTCAGTTTTCACGCTTTTCCGCTTGAAGAAGCCCTGAGGAAACGGTGGTTAGTTTTAATTCGCCGTGATCGGTTTGTTTTGACTTCTCACAGCAAAGTGTGCAGCCGTCACTTTCTCCCAGGGGACATATCTGAGGCAAAGTCAGAAGGTGGGAAGAGACGACTGAAGAAAGGAGTTGTCCCAAAGTTATTCAACTGGAACAACTTCAAAATCACCCCATCAAGACCCAGTGTTTGGGAACGTGTTGACAGACCAGCATCCTTTGACGATCCCCCCGATG
>SSNS01000010.1:4254396-4294838 GCA_006937985.1 Aphyosemion australe | reverse complement strand
AGAACCTCATTATTATTTCAAGAGATTATGAAATTTAAAAACTATAAATGAATCAAGCAATAATAATTTATGTATCATGGATTTCAAATTTAAGTAATAATACAAAGTAGCTTTAACCTAGTTTTACCCACAAGCAAAGTTTGGCTCAAGTTTAAACAAACCTCTTTGAAGTGAACAGCTGAGCTTGAACATCTCAGTTGGCTTGACCAAATATACTACCAATAACACCCTACTTTCAGAGTATGAGGTTTTTCTGACTTCCTCATCGACCTGAAGCACAAGGCCCTCACGGATACCTCTCCTGATTGCCTGTCTTTGTTTGACACTTGAATAGAAAAAATCAGAATACAGCAGAGCAGGCTACTTTAGCACACATACAAACACACATATCTAAAAATGTTAGTTTAATGTTAAAAGGTATTCTGACATGCTGTCGTTAAAATGCTATCTCACAGCTTTGTTAATGTGATCCTTTTAACTTGTATAATAGTTTAGATAAAATGTATAAATCAAGGTTTCATTAACATCGAGCATGCTAAACTAGAGCTAGCTAGCCAGCCGAGTCAGAACAAACAAGACTCACCTTCATATTCATGAACGAACGATGATGCGTACATCTTAAAACCCTTCTCCAGCTTGCTGTCGGGGGTTGTGGTTTGTGTTCTGCACAGTCGGTGGACATCGTTTATATTTATCTTTGGTAGCTCGGTGAGACACCTTGTGTAAAACAGCGCCATATAGCTACCGGAAGTCACTTCAGCGTTTAGCGCCTACCGGATGTGACGTCACAGTCTTTCGTGCAAAGAGCCTATGGCAGATTAGGAATGGCCACCCACCCTCCAGTAGAAGGTTGAGGAGGAGAAAAGTGATCTACATTTATAAAGATAATATACTTTGTAGAAGCATTTCTTATAATTCTTTCATAATGTCAATTTGGCAGCAGGGGAACTCGCTCTAGAGTTTTTTACTCTTATTATTTAGACAAGGCAGCTTTATTTATAAAGCACATTTCAGACACAGAAGCAATTCAATGTGCTTTCCAGGTGCAAGAGAAATGCAAAAACATAAAACATTCATCAAATTTTAAACTCAACATGACAACATAAAACAGCAGATTTTAAAATCAAATTCAAAATACACAAATAATATTATATGTAAGAAATAAAATTCTCTTGCAAATGCTCCATGGCTGGAGCACATGATGGCCCACTGGAAGACATCAAAAATGTTTTTCATCCTTTTTAGTGAATACATTTATTTATTAGCTTAAAATAATTAAATTATGCGTATGCATATCTAGTTTACATAATATCTCTTTTAATGTAAACCTAAACGTTTAGGGCAAGAGATAAAATGAATAAAGTCTTTTTAAACAAATTGTTAGAAAAACTATTGTAAATGAGTTAAATGTAAAACAGACAGTAAGACTTGCAGCAAAAATGGGTTGAACAAGGACAGAAAGTTGGGTATGCTTCATCCTTGGCTCCATTACAAAAACCGCCTGTTGGTTATTTTCAAAAACAACGAATTAATCTGTTCATAAAGTAGAGTCTGACTCACCTATGGTGGTGTTACTTTAAGTCAAACAGGTGATTTTTGTTTAACAGCTGCAGAGGTGCAGCAGCTCTGAAGTCTGGGTGCTGGTCGGTGGCCACGCCCCCCAGCTTGCCTGATGCTTTCCTGCTGACAAGAAGCACATGACTACCAGACGTGTTTACACCTGCGGACACCGTCTCACACACTAGCTGTGTCCGTTTGGCAACCCCACACAAGAACCGAGCCTGTGTTTAGACGTGTGTCACTAGGCGGACGCTCTGCGTGAGCAGGTGAGTGAGTAACCTCTGAATTAGCCTCGTTAGCTTGTGTTGGTCTTCTCTGTGGAGGTTAATGGCGCTTCCGTAGCAGCAGCTGCTAGCTTAGCGTGCTAACGTGTGGGTTTGGTGTCCACTCACCTTCACCATCAGGTTAAAAACTACTTATATAATATTTATTTGGCTTCCAAAAGCCGTAGTCCCCACGATTTTGCTGTGTGCCACCACAAAGTGCTTTTTGTCTAGAATGTCATGCTTATTTTCCGACTCGGCAACTAATTAAATGACTGAACGAGTTTCTTGAGTTGAAGGGATTTTAAACTAATAGTGGGTGAAAACAGGAATGACAGTTGTGACGGACCATTTCACTAGATGTAAACAGATTGTAACGATAGTTTTTGGTCATTTCCCAGTGATGATATGTGATGTTTCACTGTCACTGATCACCGATAGCTGCATTTATCCAGCCTAAACAATATAAACATCAACTAACTAATGTTTACTATAGACACAATTTTAGAGAATAAATAGGCATTGATTAAATTCTGAAAAATAAACCAAACCAGCATGTTAAATACAGAAAATACAAACCAGCAGCGCACTGAATATAAAAATATCTGTTTCATTCATCCTCCAGGTCTGCCTGATACCTACAGAACAGGAAGTAGCCATGGACGACACAGATGTAGAACGTGAGTTACTGATTTTTCTATATTCCTAATCACAAGTCTGTAGGTTTTACTGCACACGCCATGTTTAAAATCAAATATTTATCCTCTCTAGAAGTGACGCTGGCTCTGCTGGATGCAGCCAATGACAAAGACTCAGAGGTCCAGGATCAGGTCCGAAAATCCATGTTGACTTTGGGAAAACAGCAGCCAGACCGAGTGTTGGCCATGTGTCAGGATTATCTCCTGCAGCACCCAAAGGTAAAAACCATCCAAATCCCTTAAACTTAATCAGATCTAATCATTTATTAATTAAAAACAACATGGCGGCAACGCAGTAACCACGTTTGTTTGAAACGGCTTTGTCATCAACATTGGATTATTTAGACTCCAACGTGCGTAAGTCTGTCTCATATACTTAGCGGCTTCTTATTTTTATCAAACAAAGTAGTGCAATGTCCCAGTACACCTGATATTCACATGTTTTTCATACAAAAACGACAGAAATCATTGATGTTAGACGCCATTGCTGCCTCCCGCTTTTCCGTCGCTGTGATTACGTCACGTTGTTCGTCACTCTGATTGGTCCTAGCGCTATCCAATTGCGTGCTGACATTTTGAAAGACAACCGTAGATCCCGCCTCACGACTGAGGGTAGTCAATGGTTCGTGGCCAGACTATATATACACATATATAGGATGGCTTGCCAGGCTACAAATATCAGGAAATAAGACTCCGAATCCTGCTGTCGTCTGCTCATCTTTTTCGTTCTGCTAGTTCCTGAAACAAGCGTATCTGAGCTTTTTTCCCCCTCAAGTACGACTTACAAGGCATTCATTCCTACTAGAGACCGCTGCAAATGTACTGATTAAATGAGTGTCCCACACCTTTAAACAAAAAAACATTCTCACGCGCAGATCTGTATAACAGACAGACTCCCTAAAAACAATTTGGACTCGGATCTTTGCAGAATAAGTTGAGCAGCTCGGAAAGAAATGGTTTTGTCATTTAAATGTGACTGCCTTTTATTCAAAGCCTGAATCCATTCGTCATTTTCAGAAAACACTTTTAATAAGAGGAAATAAAGCTTTAGAGGAAGATGTTTTTGTTTATAGAACAGCTGATCATTTTCTAATTCATCCACAATTACTCAAGCAAGTTTGAACTCATTCACGCTTCTTTTTCTGTTTCTTTTTTTATTGTCCTCAGCGTTTTACCATTCTGATCCTCATGTTGTGACTCTTTAGTCATGAAGGCAGTCATGTGGAAGTCACTCATCTTTTGGGAACTAATAACTGATCAGCATTAACTTGTTTTTTATCTGAACTTGTGCCGATCGGCTCTGGCGTGTGTTTTCATAAATGCAACACGGCGTGAATGAGGAAATGAAAGCTTGTGTCGTGCAGCAGCGGAGTAGGGCGAACCTTGTTACCATAGAAACTAAACCAGAATTCAGGTCGCTCTTTATACAAGAAAAAAGGTCAAATTTGAGTTTCTTAAAACATTTTCTCTTTCTAAAACTTTTTGATAGTTTTTATTTATTACTCAGCTAAAACAAACAAATGAGATGCTATATTTGAGGCATAGCCCAAATATCTTGAAATTTGAGTTTTTGTTTCCTGTTTTACTCCAGCATGAATCAGCCCGTGACCCGATACAACATCTGATCACACTTTTCACCACTTCAGCTCGCTTTCACTTCCTCTAATCATCACTCTGAAGACCAGTCTCAGGAAACAGAAGAAGTCCTCTCTGTTCTACCACATCTCAAAGTTTCTCACCTGTTCTTGGAGTCATTAAAAGGCTTAAATGTTAATGTTTTTCACAACTTGAATTTCAAATAAAATAAATGAAAATTAGCAAAAGAATTCAACTTTTCTATGCCCAGGAGGTGATATTTTTGATCTGAGAACCAATCCTACTGAACAACAATGCCAAACCACCCACATTGGTATTTTATTTTGCTGAGCTGCGTTTTTGACCCCTCTGCAGTTGGCCGTGAGCCACAGAGTTGTGATCCTCCAGACCATCGAGCTGGTTGTCGGCTGCAGGATAGAGGATCTCAACGTTCCCAGAATAAAGAGCATCATCTCCCTGGCCTCGGATGAAATGACCCGATCAAAGGTCAGGTCATAGGGGACCCGTTTAATGACTTAGTGGTGAGTAGCGTGGCTCTTTTTGCATTCATAAACATGATGTTCTGCCCTGTTTGAAACAGGAGGTTATCCCTGAATGGCAGCAGGCAGCCAGCAACATCTTAGTTGCTGTTGGAAACAAACACATCAATGACATCATGGAGGAGATCCTGAGCAAGTTCCAGCCGGGGGTCCTTCCTCACTTCTTTGTGGTCCAAACACTCGCCAACCTGTCCGACTCCAATGGTGAGAATCAGTTTTCCCTTAGAAACCAACGGTCAGAAACATGCTGAAGGGGAAGTTACCCTTTAAGGTTTATGTCTGTATGAGTGATTGTTGAGAAAGAGCAGGAACCGGTTTAACCTGCTCAGGAACTCAGCGGATCTTAAACTTTACATGGAGGGTAAATCATTTACAGCCGGCTGTGTTTTCATGACCGAACAAACTTTAAAGGAGGCGTCACATGCAGATTTCTGAATATTTGAGTGTTTTAACTGGTGAATGCAGAGAGCTCATTAGTCCCAGTTTGAACCATTCCTCTCCCTGTAGACCCTGCTAGTCAGAAAAACTCTGAGCTGTATTTATCAGTGTTTATCCCAACATTCCTGCCTGACATGCGATAAAAACCTCAGTGTTTTTGCTCCTGACGTCGTTTCATTTAGACCCACTTCAGTTTAAATTTTCTCCCATCTGCTGCTTAAACAGATTTGCTGATGTAATTCTTTAATGCTGATCATGTTTTCCTGATTTTAGGAGGAAGTTTAAATAGTAAAGTGCTTTCATTGTTCTCTAGTTTATGGGATGGTGCCGTTTCTGAGTGCTATTCTGGGCACCATGCTGCCAATGCTGGGCATGGCCAAACAGGACAACATGAAGTGGGTATTTTCATCTGGTAAGAAGCTTACACGTTGCTGTTTATGCTACACGTTTGTCCCTCTGCTGTTATTCTAAGACCACCTATTTCAGTTCAAGAGTTTTGTAAGACGTGTTGAAAGAAAAGATGCAGCTTTGAGATATGCAGATGTCTCCTCTGTCCTTTTGATGAGTCACCATGTTCTGTTTTTTCTTTCTTTGGCCTCATCTTGTTTCTGTTCTCCCTGCAGCTCTGTGCCATTTCAGCGACAGCATTTTGGAGTACCTGGCTAACCTGGACAAAGCTCCGGATCCCACCGTCAGAAAAGACACGTTCTCTAATGAAATCTATTCTGCTTTCGACGTCCTCTTCAATCACTGGTTACAGAGCAGGGAGTCAAAGGTGGAGTCACTCTGCGTTGGTGCTGTGGGTTAAGCAGGATCAGAATAATCAGCCTAAATACACACAGTCCTGTTGAGGCAGTAGTAAAGGATGATTAGTCAGGAGGATAGATGAGGTCAGAAACTCCTTAAACATTAATATAATAATTTTCCAATTAAAATTTGAGTCCAGTAAACTCACTAAAGAGAGAATCAGAGATAAGTAGAAATATTTTTTTCATCTATAAACATGGGTCTGGCTCTAGAGCTGAGACCAAACCGCCGTAACGTTTCCACCAACGTGCTGCTGGTGAGACTCTGAGGATCTTTACAGTGAATCATGATGGGGCTGTGGGATAGGACCAACATCCTGAATATAGAAGATTTTATGTCCCACATAACATCATCCATAAAATATTAGATTTTCTGTAAATTCAGTAAATATTTTAAATAATCAAATGGTTCAATTAGATGATCGAGTCCTCATTCAGATGAGATTAGTTTTGTTCTTTATCTGCAGATTTAATTATTATTTTTAGAACATCTAATCTCTATCATCTGTAAAAGTGAGGCTAACCCTAGCTCACCTCCTTTGTTCCCATTGATTGTTCGTGGCATCAGATTTATTTTTTTGTGATTGTGGTCAGAGTTGATGTTGCAGGCAGCGAACCTGCAGCTCGTCACTCAGCCTGTGTCACGTCTGTCACCTCATATCCCGCCTGTCTTCCTGTCTGCTCCAGCTGAGGCTGACAGTGGCTGAGGCGGTGGGCTCCATGTGTCATCTGATGCCCCATGACAAACTGGAAGAGCAGATCCCCAAAATCATTCCTGCCATCATGTCCCTGTACAAGAAAAACAACGAGCACTACATCATTAGCAAGGTGGGTACAAGCAAACCAGTCTGTGGAAACAAGAAGGGAACATATATTCATACATTGTATCATGGTCATTATCTGTGATTTAAAATATAAAATGCAACATCACCCTTGACTTAGTTGGATCTCTTTATGTTGTTATTTTGTAACTAGAGCTTGTGCCAAGTTCTGGATGCGTCTGTTAACATGGGTAGCAGAGTGCTGGAGACTCAGCTGGAAGGACTTCTGTTTGTGCTGCACCAGCAGGTACACTTAAGGACACAGCTCCATGTTTACGTGAAGTGGTCAAATGACTGTCGTGACTTAGCTGCAGCGTTGCACAATTCTTGATGTTGCAACAGTTTCATACGAAGAAAAGCTGTTTATAGAAGTTTAAGACCATTGTGGAGCATTTCTCCAAATGTAAAACATGACATCTGAATGGGTTACGATCCTTCTTCAGGCTGTAATCTGATGGGATTTCCTTTACTGAATTATTACTTTAAGTCTTTTTGTTGGATTAAAACTGCAATGCAAAATAACTATAACTATAAATATATTGTCGAGATAAAAAAAAAAACTTAATAAAATGGTTCTCGCATTTGTCTGAAAAACCTCCGCCAATAACACGTTTCAGACCGAAAGCAACCATTGGACCATCCGGTTGTAGTTCTGGCCTAACTGCCGCACTTCCCTGGTTCCTCCACTCATTCCACACTCACTTATTTATCAGCAGAACACCACTGGTGTGAGAGGTTCTCCGCTCAATAATATCAGAGAAGGAGAAACAGATGGCTGCTACCACTTCAACTTTAGGACAAACTACCAGAGTCCCAAAAAGAAAAACACCATTTGAAGTCACGGACAACAAAAGACGTTTGAACCTAGAAAACAGCGACGGGTGTGTAGCACGTCGTTTAATGTGGCAACAGCTACGTTTACATGGGCACAAGTAATTAGAATGAATGCCATATCGGATAAAACAATTCTTCACGTAAACATGTCAATGGGAATATTCTGATCCGATAAGGCCCGATCGGAATGAAATTTCATTCCGATTGAGAGAGGTGGTTTTGATGTCCATGTACACACATTTCTACAGTCAATGGTACACACTCATTCGGATTGTTGGAGTAAAATAATGCCCACTGCGCATGTGTACATCTTCAGCGTGACGTCTTTCAGCCTAAAAACATGGCGTGAGGTAAACAGAAGTGGTCTGTTGCTGACACTATTTTTTACTGGAAACACTACGGGAGCTCAATATTATTGAACATCTCGATGGCCGAAAGGCTAGAAATGTCGAGTCATACACTCAAGTGCATCTAAAGATGCAGGAAGCGGGAATTCACCGAAGTATCGACCAAATCAAAAACATATTACAAGGCAAAAACTCAAGATGTGCAGACAAGATAGCGTTTGTTTACAATTTTTTTCCGGGAAAGACGACTGCACATGCTCAACCTATTTAACCAGATTGAATGCTTGGTGCATGTATACTCATGGCGTGATCGGATCATTTCAGTTAGCGTCCATGTAAACAGAGATTTGGGATTTCCGATCAACCAAGATTTGAATCGGATAGGGGAAGTTTGGCGCATGTAAACGTAGCTAGTGTGCGTTTCCGGTTCCGGCAGAAGCGTCTCAGGGATGATACCCGAGGGAAGGGGTGAGTGTTACATGACCGCATTTGCGTTCAAAACCTAGCTTGTTCTGTAGATTCACCATAACAGCTTTATGAAGTAGTTCATGTGTAGGACAAAATGTTACACTAAGATCTTTTGTCAAGTTTGGTTAAAACAAATTCTGTTAGATGTACTAATAGATAAAGTTTTGTTCTGTCTGCTGCAGGTTTCTGCCCCTGTTGATTACGCTGACCCACCAACTGTCAAGAACCACAACGAGGTCCTGCGCTGCTTCAGTTTGCTTGGTACCCATTTATATTTATCTGATTTCTGTCCAACAAGCTGCTCTATCTGCTGTAGTTGTGTTGGTCACATGTGCAGTAACAAGATCACGCTGATGACATCATTAGTGTTGAACTCTGTCTCCTCCTCAGGATAATCATGTTAACCGTGAAAGTAGCGTTACAATAAAAGCCCCGCTCTACTTTTTATCATTTTTTTCTTTTTTAGATCTTGTGATTTTGAATTTACTGTTATAATGCGTGCTAACTTCAGGATCTCAAATGTTCTTTTGTTGCTTTTTCCACTCTTCTCCCTTTAGCCAACTTTTTCCCAGATCGATTGGTTATGTCTGTTCTTCAGAAGTTGGAGAACAGCCATGAACGAAGCAAGATGGGCTCCCTGGCTGTTCTTCGTCACCTCATCAACTCCTCCAGTGAGGAAATACAATGTTCTATAGTTATGATTTATTTTACAGACATTAAATAGTGACTGAATATTTTATTTAGCATTGTTAGACAAATCCATTTGAATATATTTATATATGTTGCAGCTTCTACAATGGAGAGAAAAAAGCTTCTAATTCTGGCGAGCATTAGACAGCCAATGGCAGACCACAGTAACAAGGTAAAGGCGAGTTTGAATTTCTGTGTTTTTATTACCTGCTCCTTCAGATGGTGTTGTGATGAATCTTTTAGGATTTATTTTTGATCTGAGTGATATTTTGGGATCCTAGGTGAAGAAGCGTGTGGTTCAAGTAATCAGTGCCATGGCTCATCATGGTTACCTGGAACTGGATGGAGGAGAGTTACTGGTTAGATTCATAGTTCAAAACTGTGCTTTACCAGACACATACCAGGTAAATCATGTTTTTACTTAAAACCTTTTCTACTGTATTTATTTTGACCAGCAAGTCATTTACTGTTCAAACAAAACCAGTAAGGCACCTCGATGGAAGACAACAAATGTGCAAACGGAACATATGACAGGATGACTTCATCCATCTAAACTATCAACAGTGTTAAACCTAGTTTTGTGCAAAAGTTAAACCATTCTAATTTATGTTTAGCTTCCAAGGTACCAGGTCTCATAGTAATCTTTTAAAGTCCTCAGGAGGTTTTCAGAAGCTTTTACACTCATTTCCTGTCCAGTGCTTGTACCGGGCCACTACGACATAAGAAGCGTCTAAAAGAAAAATCAAAACAAATGTCTAAAAGAGACCAACCTTATCTGAAAGTCATGTTTTTGGGTCAGTGCTGCACTAGTTCATCCACTGAGTTTAGGAGCCTTTAATTTCCCTAAATGATTAATTGTCAGTGTTAAGTGGCTTAAGAAATAAATAAACATCTCTAAAAATGAGCAAGAAATGAATAAAAAGGCTAAGTCCATAAAAATGTTTAAAGCAGACATGTAGCTGTTTTAAGCTATAATATGTCTATGGTTTATACAGAACATGTTTATGAAGCTCTTTGCTCAGTCATCTCACATAAAGCAATCTCAGAAATAGTGTTGTCACGGTACCAAAATTTCAGTATTCGGTACCGGTACCAGTGAAAATCCACGGTTCTCGGTACCAATTTCGGTACCAAACAAACATTTAATTTAGACTAAATTTACCAATGTTACACACCTGTAAAGTGCCTTGAGATGACATCTTTTGTGAATCAGTGCTGTATATAAGATAAATGGACTGAATTACTATTGTACTACTATCAACATGTTTTAATGCACTTTTATTTTATCAAAATGTGTTTTTGTTCCTTGTCCCAAGGTGCACTACATGATAAAGTAATAAAACACATATATTAAAAATGAAAGCAACAATAAAAACCATGAAACTGCCCAAAGCAATCAAATACACATTAAAAAAGTAAGATCAAACAAATAACACCTAAAAACACCTAAACACAACACCTAAAATAGTAAAAATAGATACAAACATTCCAGGGTTTTAAATAATAAAAGAATAAATAAAAATGCCAAGTAGTTAAATAGATTTAAAATACTGCTTGAGTTTAGCTTTAAAACTTTTAACATTAGATGAGCGTTTGATATCTAGAGGTAGTTTATTCCAAAGTCTTGGGGCCCGGATTGCAAATGCTCGCTCGCCCCGGGACCTATGGTTAAACCTAGGCTCAACCAATAAATCACAATCTGCAGAGCGGAGAGGTCTTTTTGGAACATATCTTATTAAGAGCTCAGAAAGATATGGTGGCGTTAGTCCTGCAAGTGACTGGAAAACATAAACAAGGATTTTCATTTCAATGCAATATTTCACCGGCAGCCACCGTAGAGCATTCAGAGCAGGAGATATATGCTCCCATTTCTTCACCCCATAAATGAACCTTGCAGCTGCATTTTGTACCATCTGCAATCTAGCAGTTGCAGATTGTGTCATTCCCCCATACAGCGAGCTGCAATAATCTAGTCTTGAAATAACAAATGCATGCGTGACAATTGCTAGGTGCTTCCTTGAAATCATTGACCTGATTTTTGACAAGCGGCGTAGATGAAAAAAACATGATTTGACCACTGCATTTACTTGGGCATTAAAAGATAAAGTCCTGTTTCACACCCAAGTTATTAATTACAGTCTGTTCATAATGGCCAAGAGACATGAGATCCACACCATGAGGCTGGCAATCAGTTGAAGAAAAAACTGAGTTCTGTCTTTTAATATGGACGAACCCTCCGCGCTGCTGTCACCCGTAGGTTTCTGAGGAATCCAGTGGACAGAGTAAGCCGAAGTAGCTACAAGCTAACTGAGTTAACCACAGCTAATAGTGGTTGGTGGGCACTATTAGCCAGAAAACTGCAGTTGAGTGACTCTGCTGCCATCTACCTACTAGGCTCTAACACTTTTAACGTGAGTTGGAGGCTGAGGCCTTCCCTGGAGCAAGCAGGGGGACAAGCTGCTAGCACTGACTGCTCATCTGCTGTCAAATGAACGCACCCCTAATTATTCTTAATTTCAAGCTTTAATTACATCTCAGAGTTGTCAAGACTGTAAACTTGCTCTATTAAACCTAAAATCGTTTTTTTACCGAGCTGTACACATGATCATTTCTGCTGTGAAGTTGACGTTTTTAACATGGATGTCAATAGGAACTTGCTCCTTTCTGGATCCTAGTGGAGGAGAGGGGAACTGCAGTTTTTGTCATTTCCATGTTTGCTTAATTTTTGGCAGGTGGAGTTTGCCCCTTGGATTTAACACATAAGCGTAGACACACACCCATAAATTTGCATGTCGCAACCCACTTCAACATCAGAAATACGTATATGTTGGCTGTGATCATTCTAAGCTCTGAACGCTAGTCTGAGCTACTGCTAAAGCTAACCTGAGCTACTGTTAAAATCCTTGTTGGATGAGAGGAAATCAACAAAGAAAAGTCTCTGAGCATGTACTTTCCAGGATCTACTGGGAATATCCAGACTTTGAATGAATACTGGATAGAGCCACAGCTTGCCTTTTGAGTTATCCGGATACTGTACATGGTTGTACACCGAGTTTCTACCTGCAGGCAGCATCATAGAATCATCAGCTTAAACTGGCCAATCAGCATGCAGCTCATTTAATATTCATGTCCTGGCTGAGTTGGCGGATTAAACCAGTCTTTCGATTGTAGGGCTATTTTTATAGGGCTCCTGGGCCATTTTGAGCCCCAACAAAGTCTTGTATGCTATCCAGAGGCTCCAAGAACAGTTTCCAAGTATAAAAAAATACTTGTTCCAGGAAAAATGCACTTATTGACCTTTTTTTTCACCAGTCGGTCATATTATAGACAGTCAAATGTGTGCTGTCTCATCAGAGAGGCCAGAGGCCCATCGATCCAGAGGAGGTGACAAATGAAGCACTGAGGATGATGTGTGACAACACCCTCCACCTCCTGACCACCACCGTTGGACGACTGGCGGATGTAAAAGTCTTCCTGTACATAAATGTGATGTCATGATGGATAAATGTTGAGGTATTTAAAGTGTCTGTTTCCTGTTGGAAGGTGCTTTGGCCCAAGCTGCTGTACTATCTGACTCCTGTACAGTACAGCAACGCCACCACGCCTCTCTGTAAAAGTCTCACTGTGCTGGGAAACAAGAAGAAAAGTAACCAGGAGCCCAGCTTCAACATAGACTTTAAACAGGAAGGTTGGTCAAGTAAAGCAATATTATTATTTAACATCATTCAGATTTTTTGGCAACACATTTAATTTACTGTATGTGAAAGGCACTTCAAACAATACGAGAATTTAGGGTGCTATTTGAGCTGAGTTTAAAAATTGAGTTGCAGTAAACGAACGTTTTAGGCAGTTAAGGTGTTGTGTATGCGTGTGTGTGTATATATATATATATATATATATATATATATATATATATATATAAGTTTTGAAATGCAATATTTCAGCTGTGATGTTTAATGTTTTTTTTGTCTCCATCAGTTAATCTTCCACCCCCTCAAACTCTAATGATCAGACTGATGGTAAGCAAACTCACTTATTTATAATGCTACGCTAGCTCATCTGTAATTTCAAACACATTGTAAATTCAGTTTATCAGTTTTCCTCGACTTCGTCCAAACCTGCGTTTGACATCTTTTGTGGCAAATACTGATTTATTTGTTGTCCAGCTTTAAAGTGTTTCTGTCGACCTGTTCTCAAGAGGAAAACCTATTTTGAAATGCATATTGCTATTGTTTTATGAATCAGTTGAATGTTTGTTTGTGTTGACGTGCTTTAGGTCAATGCAGCATTCCCGTTCAACAGCAGAGGTCACGGAGCTCCATCACTGTCTCTCCTTCAAATCCTGAGTGTTAATATTCACCCAAACACAGAGAAGGTCTGGGAGAAAGAGATTCCTCCTCTGCTTTCACAGCTAGAAGGTGTGGAAATGTACTTGTGTGACTTTATATAAAGCCATGATTTTTGAGCTGGGTTTTTTCATTTTATTTTTATTTTTTTATCTAGCATGCTTGGTAAAATACATCCGTCTGTGACCTAACTCTAGTGAGAGCTGAATTAGTTAGATTTCAAGTCTTCGGTAAAAAATAATAAAGTCAAAAATAAAACAATGACTCATCTGTTCTTAATTTGATTTTATATACCTCCTTCCATTTATGTTTATAAAACCTCATTTTTCAAAGATTTATTTCAACAAGGACTGTGTTTATTTAGTCAAAGAGGCATTTCTGGTCTTTAGGTCATATTTTAGCCAAATGTGTTAAAGAGAAGTCTAACTTCTGTTGTAGCGTCTGAGTTGATTCTCATATTTGCAATTATAGAGTATTATAACATTATGTTGTTTGTGTTTATCAGAATCAACAGCAGAGGACCTGGATAAGGAGTGGGATGACAAGATACTAAAGGTAACCTTTTGAATGAAAATGCCATTTATAATAATTCCCCTTTAAATTGATTATAATTTTAGTTTGGTTACTTTTAGATGGGATGGAGTAGAGGTCTAGCTTTCATTTGAAATGTTGATTTGGTAAAAATAAAAGCCTGAATATGACTGAAATTGTCTCCAGCTATTGTCTAAAACCCTGGCATCAGTTCACGATGACAAGTGGGTGTGTCAGCTGGCAGCTGAAGCAACAAGATACCTCTCTACTTACAACAGTGCCCTGGAGGAGAAGGTCAGTGGTTTTATGACATGCAGGACTCTTCTCCAAATCAGATACCTTATAGATGCTTATCAGGTATTTAATCATTTTATGGGGATATGTACTGTACAAGGAGAGCAGACTCAATTTAAGAAAAGCTCTGCAATAAATGCGGGTGTGCTGCAGGGATCTGTCCTGGCCCCCCTATTGTTTTCATTGTATCTCCTACCTTTGGGGAATCTACTCCGTCGACATGGTGTGAGATTCCACCTATATGCTGACGACTGTCAGTTATATCTCCCTATCCGCCGAGGGGCTAGTTGATCCATTTCTCCTCTTCTGGATTGTTTAAATGATGTTACTTCCTGGATAGCGTCCATCTTCCTGTATCTGAACAGTGATAAAACTGAGGTAATAGTACTCAGTCCAGGTACGCTAGTGGGTTCAGCCCCTACTGTGGACCTTGGAACTTTAGCACACTATGAGAGAAATATTGTTACCAATCTAGGTGTAAAAATTTATTCTTCACTGAAATTTGATGCTCAAATTAACATGGTTGTACGTTCCAGTTTTTTTCATTTGAGACGCCTGGCTAAGATCAAGCCCCTACTGTCCAGGGAGCATTTACAGTCTGTCATTCATGCATTTGTCCTGTCCAGACTCGACTACTGCAATGCGCTGTATGCCGGTCTGAGTCAGGGTGCGATTGCTCGCCTACAGCTGGTTCAGAACTCAGCTGCTAGGTTCTTGACAGGCACAAGACGCTGTGACCATATAACACCGGTCTTGGAGAAACTACACTGACTTCCCATGCAGTACAGAGCAAGGTTTAAAGTGCTGATGCTTGATTTTAGGCCTCTTCACGGTACTGCTCCTGCCTATTTATCAGCATTACTACTCTACAAAGGCATGTCCCCCCCGCTCTCTTCGCTCTGTTGACCAGGAATTATTGGTGGTCCCTCGATCCAGGTGCAAATCGAGGGGAGATTGTGCGTTTGCGGTCCTTGCTCCAACTTTATGGAATGGTCTACCTTTGACTGTTAGGCTGGCGCCTTCCCTTCAGATTTTTAAGTCCTGTCTGAAGGCCCATTAATATGTCCAGGCATTTTCACCATTGGGGTCTTGATTTTAATTGTTTTTTTATCTGTTTTTATGCTGTTTTTATTATGTCTTTATTTACTGTATTTATTAATGCATTGCTTTTTAGTGTTGTGTCCAGCACCTTGGGCTTCTGCTAAAGGTTGTGGAAGATGCTCTATAATTGAATACATGAAATGAAATGTGTTTTTGCAAGCACAGTGTCTTATTTCAGAAGAACATTCTTGGTGTTTGCCATCATTTTCTTTAGATTTATACTTTCTAGTCTTAATATTATTACCAGCCTCATTTGTGCTCTCCATCTGACCAAAGATCTTCAGACCCAGGGCCTATTATTTAGCTACCTGCTCCTTCCCCCAGCAGCCTTACAACTAGGGGTGTTAGAAAATATCAGGACATATCAGTAAATATCGCAATATTTCCTGTTATGAAACTGAATTGGTATTTTAAAGCAGTGCATTTTTTTTGAGAATTTCCATGCAAACATTTACTGTATTTTTGTGTGTGTGTGTGTGTGTGTGTGTGTGTGTGGTGCAATTCAAACTCCCGACTTCTAGGTGGCAGCAGTTTTTAAAACTGAATGTGTCCTAGAAGCATCTGGCCTGAGTTTCACAAAAAATTCTGTCTTAAAAATTACAAATACATTCTGACTTTTAGTATCACAACATATCGTATCGTACCTGTATTGTGATCCACATCATATTGATACACAGCCTTACTTACAACCACCAGTATCTGTGGGATTTGCATCGAGTCCTGTGGATTTAGTGAAACGTCAAAGCCAAACCAGATCCTTAAACATAATAATTGTGGAAAAAATGACAAGGAAGACGGGCAGGAACCTATGCTCTGTACACTGCGAACATATTAAAACTATTTTAATATTTATCCCATCTTCAGAGTTTCCTGTATCGATGTATCGGAGTGACGCTCCAGCATTGTTTCAATAAGGAGGTGGTAAAAAAGCAGCTGCAGGAAGTCCTCCTCACAGCACGACACAACGATGCACTTGAGAGAGAGGTAACAGGAGGACAAAACTAAAGCCTTGTTGTTACTTTGGTACGGTATGGGTTACATTGGTTTGTCTTTTTAATGTCATGATTTTATCTTTAGGATTTTATTTCTTCTATTACCTTTCATTAACTATCTTTATGCCCTTGTTTATTTTCTTGTTTTTCTTGGTGTTTTACTGGTATCTTGACTCTTGACCTGTGTTGTACAGCACTTTCATGCAGCTTTGTTGTTTTTAAAGTTTTAAAAATAAATCGACTTTGTATTATCTGTCTTCAGGGAGTTGCCATGGGCGTCGGTTTGTGTGCCAACAGCCATTTAGAGGGAACTTTAGCCAAGCTCGATGAGTTCAGCAAATCAGAGGCCTTCAAAAAGTCACCGAGCATCTTCAACTTGCTAAAGGTCTTTTAAACATCTCAATGTTTGTGTGTGCATGGATGGATGGATGGATAGAAGGATATATGGATGGATGGATAGATAGAAGGATGGATGGATGGATGGATGGATGGATAGAAGGATAGATGGATGGATGGATAGAATAGAATAGACTTTATTGATCTCTCAGTGGGAAAATTCACTTGTCACAGTAGCACCATCACTCAAAAGGTAATTAGAAGAAGATAAAAACAAGGATACATCTATATACACATAGGCAGTAATCTAGTATTGTAATCTTAGATTAATGTAATCTTAGATAGATAGAAGGATAGATGGATGGATGGATAGATAGATGGATGGATGGATAGATAGATGGATGGGTAGAAGCTTCACTCTGTTTCTTGTCTACCACAGGAGCGTAACGATGTTGAGGTGGAGAAAGTTAAAAGCACGTTAATTCTGTGCTACGGGCAGGTGACCCTGAACGCACCACCAGAAAAGATTCTCAACCTCATCGACCAGGACATCTTACGCTCCATCAATAAACACTTCAACACCAAGGTAACTGTAGGGATTACACACCACACGGCGTTGGTGTTGATTTTCTTGCTACGTCGTCATGTTGGCTACTGAACGTCACGATTGTATCCTCAGGTTGATCAAACAGCTCAAGATAAACTGGTCGAGTTTAGCAGGAACAAACTTGACCAGTTTGTTTATTTTCTCTCTCATTCTGTCTCTCTCTCTGTCTCTCTGCTTCTCTGTCTCTCTCGCTGTGTCTCTCTCTCTTTTTCTCTGTCTCTCTCTCTGTGTGTCTGTCTCTCTGTTTCTGTCTCTCTCTCTCTCTCTCTCTCTCTCTCTGTTTATCTGTCTCTACGTCTTTCTCTCTCTCTTGCTGTGTCTCTGTTTCTGTCTCTTTGTGTCTCTCTCTTACACACTGTCTCTCTCGCGCTGTCTCTCTCTCTCTGCTTCTCTGTCTCTACCTCTTTCTCTCTCTTGTTGTGTCTCTCTTTCTGTCTCTCTGTTTCTGTCTTTCTCTCTCTCTCTCTCTCTCTCTCTGTTTCTCTGTCTCTACTTCTTTCTTTCTCTCTTGCTGTGTCTCTCTGTTTCTGTCTCTCTCCGTGTCTCTCTCGCGCTGTCTCTCTCTCTGTTTCTCTGTCTCTACTTCTTTCTTTCTCTCTTGCTGTGTCTCTCTGTTTCTGTCTCTCTCCGTGTCTCTCTCGCGCTGTCTCTCTCTCTGTTTCTCTGTCTCTATCTGTAATATCTCTCTCACTGTCTCTGTTTCTCTCTCTCTCTCTCTCTCTCTCTCTCTCTCTCTCTCTCTCTCTCTCTCACACACACACTGTGAGACTGTTTTGCTACCTTTGAACTAAATTCAAGTCACCATGTGACCGTTGCTGAGTTGGTCACTAAATTCATGGGACACGCTGCAGCACAAGTATCTCACAACTTCTGAAGCACGTTTTTTCCACTTAGGTGTGGATAATAATGTTTGTTTTTCTAGTTTTATTATAAGGATTAAGATGTTACATTACAGTTGTGGTAAATTCTCAGTTTTTTGATGAAGAGATCGTCATTCTTGAGTCGACACGTTCTCTTAGCACGTCTGCCGGTGTCTGCATTGTGTAACAGTTGTAAATGAGCTCAACACTGTCACCTCTTTCTTTATGCAGGTTCTGGGGATTAAAGTAGAGACAAAGGTATAGTTCCAGGACTACAGAGGCTTTGGTTTTCTTTCTTTGTTTAAATTCTTATCTGTTTCATCTTAATCTCCTATCCTAGCGTTTGCTTTCCGTTGGCCACACTTGTGATGTCAGTTTTAGCTCATTGGTCAGCGGTTTGAGTCATAATAAATAATGATTATTGCTTTTTCACCACACTTCACTCTGGTTTAAATCATCTTTGAGGAAATCATGATTTAAAAGGATTTTTAAATAACGGATTGTACCATATTGTCAAAGTCCTGCTCCGGCAGGGTCTGGCTCAAACTAAGCCCTACATACCTTGTAACCTGTACGTGGGTTAACATTAAGTTACACCAACAAGTCTCTGATTGTATTTTTTTAATTATAATAATTTAGCTACCCGGATCAGCCACAGGAACAGAACATTTATTTATTTTCTAACATTTGAGTCCTTCTCATAAACACCACTATTGTCTTTGTTTTTAGAAAGTAACTGATGTCACACAAGCTTCAGCTTTTGTTCTGGCTGCTACTAAATCCAGCATATTCTTACTAGGATCTACATCTTAAGGTCATCAGGTGATGAAATAGCATAATTATTCTAGTCCTTTTTATTGTGAGTCATAAGGTATGTGTAAGTAGCAGAGGCAGGATTTGATTAATCCTTTAAATATAATTCCCATTCTCAGATGGATCTGTTTCTCTTTGACCTTCCCAGTAGATCCTCCTCTCTCTGTCCTCTGGATCGATCTTTAAAAGCTCACCAATAACCCCGACTCGGTGTGATGAGGGCTTTTTTTGTTTCTCACTCATTTCTAACACTTTGTGTCTCAAGGCTTCTGGCTCAGCTTTTTGGTATTGGATCCTGCAGGTTGATTGCTGTTGTGTTAATCTTCTAATTCTGCAGCTCTGATTTCAAATTTCTCTCCATCCAATGGCATGGAGGGTCAATCTACACCGTCACTGGATTGATTACACTGACTGGGTGACTCTGCCTTAGTTTTGGCTGTGGCATAGAAGTGCTTTTTTATGTGTGTTCATGACTTCTTCCTGCCTGAATAGTTTTATCTCCATCGTTGTAAATGAATGTGTGTTTTCAGCTAAGTCCTCTGTTTCTGTGTGTTTTCATGATTCAGGACCTGACTATGAAGCTCAGTTTGATCCAGAGTGTCGGCCTCATAGCCAAAGCCATCAGCGAGTGTGTGAAGAAACAAGGATACATCTTCTCCCGCAAGCAGGAGCTCATCAACGTTATGTTGGTCTGTAGTGTGATCACAACGTTGAAGCCATCCTTGAATTTCAGAGATTTCACCTTCATTTAATTTGTTATCCCACCTTCTGTTTATGCGTCTCCAACCATCAGGATTTCATCAAGTCAGAACCAACGGATTCCATGAGAACTCCACTACGCCACCTGGTGATGACCACCTGCTCAAACCTCATGTATCCTTCTTTTCAGTGAAACAGTAATGCAGAAAAAACGTCTCAGATAAGCTGCTCAAACATGACACAATAATACAGTAATTACTCATTTATCTCACACGCTCTACTTGCATGTTTCAGTAGATAGATTCATGATTTCCTTGTTGTAGCTTTAACTCTGAGTGCTTCAGACCTCTGGACCCTCCCCTCAGTGAGAATGAGAACTTTGACTTGCTGAAGGTGTGTGTGAACGGCGTGTTTTCTCTTCCACCTGAAACACACACTCCAGAGAAAACAAAGGAGGAGGAAACCCTCGACCCCAAGCAGAGAAAGGTGATGTAAATCAGGCGGAGCGCTGTACATAAAGGTGCCGCTTTGTTAAACTGTGGTTAATAGCTGTTGAAGCCGACATTTTTAAGAGGCAGTGATGTAATTAAACAAATAATCTCTGATTGATCTGTTCAGGTTTTGTACAGAGACACATTGGCTGCTCTGCAGGAGCTGCTAAAGAGCATCCTGGCCCGAGATCCTACACCTGATGGTTTGCAGAGTGTCTTTAAGGTGAGCAATGAGGTCTTAACTCTGTGAGATAAGGTACCCATCAAAGGTTTATCATGGCTTTTTCAGGTGCTTTCTAATGTTGGCTTGTACTGGAACACAGTTTAGCTGTGCTACAAAAACCCTTTTGATTTCTTGCAGATCAAACAACAGCTCTGAACGCATAATTATCATATTAACCCATAAATCACCCTCCTTTAGTTGCAACATCTAAGTTTTGTCTTGTGTTTAACATGAAGGTGAAAATGGGTTAGTTAGGTTAGTAACTTTCTCCTGTGAGCTGACTCGTGTGGCGTGTGTTTGTGTTCTCGGCAGCACATTGAGTCATGGCTCAGCTCTGGACAGGATCACGAGAGAGAGAGAGCCATCACATCCACCGCTCACATGTTGGCTTTTTATCTGGATAACCTGAACGTTAAGGTACCTCACTACTGTAAAGAGATAATAGTCTCTATCGTTTAACCCATAAATGGAACCTTTCCCAAACAAAACAGTTTCTATGGCTAAAAAGTGACTTTCTGCTTCAGAGTATGGTGTCTTTCCACAACCTTGGAGCTCTGCTGGGTCGACTGTCTCCACGCTGTTCTGACCCACTCTCTACTGTACGCACAGCTGCAATCGACTGTATTTACACACTCCTGTGTATACAGCTACGGTATGAAGGTACGTTCATTAGGAACCCTGAGTGTTTAACACCAGGAGTTTTTTAAGGAGGTCTTTGGCCATTTACACATGCAGCCGGATATCCAAACGAAGATATTTTTTACAGTTTTGCTTGTTAGCCACACAAAAGTGAAGATATACACCACCAAAAATGAGTCTAAAGTCTCCTACCAAAGTGGAGATTTTTAAATTCTTCGTTGGCAGCATTTGCTTTTGTAAATCAGTGGTTCCCAAACCTTTTTCCATGAGGACCCCCTTGCTTGTGTCCAAGCTGAGCCAGGGCCCCCCCAACCCAAACTCTTACCCCCATACACACATCTAAAGTGATTAATTACAAGCTATATGCAGACATACAGTTATAACTCATATAGATTTTTGATTATACTCTTGGGTATGTTATTGGGATTTTATAAATGTAATTTTTACAAATATAATCTTTGTAAACCCGCAACCTCAGCACAGACAAAATTGTGGGGACCCCCTGCAAACTTGGGCGGTCTCGGACCCTAGGTTAGGAACCACTCGTCTAAATAACCGGGGTTTGAGGTTTTGCAAAGTGGATGCCCTCGACAAAAATTCTCTGGCGTCACATGGTGGGACCTGTGTGTACACCTTTTTACTAGCTCCGTTACTGCTCTATGTAGAAGACCACAGACAAAGGATGACGTTGACCCCTACTTTCCATCGGATATGAAAGCGTTGCGCAAAGTGTAACGTTTTGGACCCATCCCAGAAGTGAAGGGACGCTTTTATGATGTTTTGAGTCTATTTTTTACGCGCTACACTTCCAAAACACGCCAAACTCCGCAGTTCAGATTGGGCCAGACAGGAAGTCAAACACGAAAACAGTCTAAAATGTCTGGAAACTTTCAAAATAAAAGTTACATACAGATTTCCAGTTGCTAAAGTAGTAAAAAAAATGTACGTCATCTTCTGTGAAACCTCCGTAGCCAAGGTATAAAGAGCAGAAATTAAATCACTGACTTTTTAAAAATAAATCCAGCCCTCTTTCTCCTTGCTTGTTATCATGTGAACTTTCGAAAATCACGTGTGGTGTTGTAATTCTCCCGTGATTTTGTGACCTTGCGGGACCAGCTGTGTGGAACTTTTTCACTCCCATTTCGCATTGGAACGGAGCTAGTGGGTAAAACACCTCTATTATGTTACACGCCGCGTTAGATTCCGGTGGAAAGAAGGGGCGAGGAAGGTCTAGTCCACCATGTAGTTATTCCATGTCCATGGAATGTTCTTCTGCAGAAGCCGATAATCTGGGGAACTACTGCCACCTACAGACTTGGCATGCCTATTAATGTGCTTCACAATGCGCTAGGTTATTTTAGTGAAAACAAGGTGGTGACCCAAGTGTATTTTTCCTAGCAGGGTGGGGGAGGATATTCAGTTTTCCAAAAACTCAGCTACGTGTGTACATGGCCTTAGATTCACATGTTGACCAATATTCTGTCATGTATTTTAGTGTGTTCTTTAAGGTTCCTATTTACTCATCTGTTGTTTACAAAGTAGATGTTTATGTTTTTAAATATTGCTTTTGTTCATAGGCTTCTCGTTGGATTATAAAGACGATGCCGTAGAAGGTTTGATGAGTTTAAAAGATCAACTAGATAACCCAGATCATTCAGTTCTTTACAAGACCTGCTCGGACATCACAAAGGTACTTTTAAGACTTTGGCTTAAACTCAAAATGCATAATATTCTTACTTAACAGGTACTTGTTCACGGTTGTGGTTTTCACAAACAAACCTTTTTTTTTTCTTGGTGTTTATTTGTAATAATTGTAAGATCATAAAACCAGAGTAAAGTTCATAATGGTCGTCACAACATCTAGTCCAGTACATTAGTGTGTAACAGCATCTTTCCTGTGTGTGTCAGGTGATGAGTAAGCGTCTGCCTCAGCAGCAGCTGACGACGTTGGTGTTCATGCTGTTTGAAGGGCTGGTCGACAGTCAAACAAACTGCTGCAGAGCTTCATCTGTCATCTTAAATACTCTGCTGAAGAACAGAGGAGCAGGGCTACAGGATCTGGTACTTCACACTCACACACTCTTACACAGACTCACAATTTGCACGATCACTGGTTTTGAGCTTCAGAGGTTTAAAATGACTGTTGTGCATGATGTGTGCTCTTGTGTTGCAGGTCCCAGAGGTGTTGGAGGTGTTACACGTGCGCCTGCAAAACATCACAGACGAGCAGGTAAAAATGACATTTATAAAATATTAGCTGTAGGAACATAAACGTTTTGTTTGCAGAGCTTAAAAGTTTCATTTACTGAGAAAACATGTAATATGACTACGTTGTTTTTTAAATATGATCGGTCACTCCGAGTTTCAAAAGCATGCTGAATGTGAAAATAGTCATCAACCCCCACTGCTTACACAAGCTACAGAAAGGAAATAAACAGGAAAATGATCGGGTCAGAAAAAAACAGTCTCTATTGCATCACAGGGAAAATTAATATTCATGGCCACGCCCACCTTGGCTTGTGACCGTGGAAGACTGTGTTGATTTAGCGTCCAGGAGAAACCAGAGCACGTCTCGGCTAGCAGAAGCTAACAGTTAGCATTAGCAACTCCACAACATGGCAGGACTCTTCGGGTTTGTGTTATTTGTGGAGATGAAACATCAACGTTGCATCAAGAAAGAAGTGTGAATGAAGAGAGCTCAAGACTCGCATTACTGTTAGCCAATCAGAGGCGAGGCATTTGCATATAATGAATATTAATGAGCAATACTAAAGGCATTCATTTATACCAGAGACCACAGCAGAAGTTTTGAGAAAATTAGTGAATGAGAAGATGGTTACATCTAAATGCCCTTCTGGAATGGTGGTGATGTCATGAATAATGTTTGTTTTTGATTTATCCAACATTTGTTCCCTTTTTTTAATTATTATAATTAAATAACTCATGGATCCTAATAGGTGAGAGTAGCAGTGGGACAGACTGTACTGATCCTGGCTTCTCAGCATCTGCAGACTGTTATCAACACACTAGTGAACCAGCCACTTCCTTATGACAGGTACTCATATCAAGCATCACATCACAAAATGTTGAATGAATCTACTTTAGTCTCATTCTTTTTTGTCTCTAGTTTTTGTATCTCTTATGCTAACAATCTATTGTCTTTGTGCAGCTGGACCAGTGAGATGTGGATGGCTTTGGGAGCTGATCCCATCGTAGCCAGTCAGATCATAGAGATGGTGATGGAGAAACTCGCCATCACGGCACCATATGTGGACAAGAAGGAGTCCATTATGAGGGGAGGAACAACAAAGGTGGCCACCAGTCAGCCACTGGCTGTAAGTCGCATCGATGAGTGACGTTCACAAACATTACATTTTTAACCCTCTGAGTGGGAAAGCTTAAAAATTAAGCTAGTAGAAGCAAATTGTTAGCATTAGCAACTCCACCACACAGCAGAAATCCTGCAGGCTTGTGTTATTTGTGGAGATAAAACATCAACATTGCAAAATAGTCAGTGGTAGAGTCACGTTGCCGATAGCCAATCAGAAGAGAGCTGTCCAAATATCAGGAAATAAGACTCCAAATTCTGCCGTCTGAAGCTCAGCTCTGATCTGGTTCTAGTTCCTGAAACGGGAGCACCAGAGCTTTTTACACCCACAGAGATCCACTCACACTTATACTACAGACCACTGCAGATGTGCTGGTCTTTAAGGAAAAACAAGTTCCATAGAGCAGAGTCACCAAGGAAAAGGTTGTAAAATTAAACACAACACGAACAAAAAACACAAAATTTTAAGAACTTTATTTATGGGCAGTTATCTGCGATTTTGGCTGGAAAAACAAAAAATATACAAGTATTTGACTAATCGTGTAAGGTTAGATTCCTTAAATTTTAAATAACTCAGATCATATCAGGGATCAACCATGATGGACATCCTTAGAACAGCTGTGCTGTATGGTACAGTCCACATTTTCGACATGAATCATACATTTTTGCATTATTTATAAAAAAGTGTAGTCATATTCTGTCAGACTGCATTTAGGTTTGACTATGTTCATATGACTTAAACGGTGACGCACGCTGCAGCACACAGAGTGGAAAAATGTCTGCTCACTATTTTAAGCTACATATCAGCTGGTGAAAAGGTTGGGTGTCCCATTAAGGGTCAGCTGTGAGAGCAGCACCTCAACCATATTACTGGCACAAACATAACAAGGTGGACTGGTGCCAAAATCGAAAAGTGTGTTTTTAGGTCACAGTGTGTTAGAGCGGTGTGTTAGCCTCCACAAACTATTTCATTTATCCACCTTGTTCCTAGCTCCATGAGCCCTTGCGTGAGATATTAGTTCTGGTATGGCGTTTGTTTTACATGAAGACCATAGATGGATGATGCGACCTGTTCGTGCTAATCCACTTTTTATGTGCTTTTTAGAGACAAACTATGTTGGAACACCAGCTCAAACGGACACTGTTATGATCCCTCTGCCTACTGCAATAGAGGGGTCGGACGGGTCATATTTACTTAAAAGCAGACGTAGAGCCGAGTCAGAGCCTTAAATCCCTCATCACCAAGCCGGGGTTTTAGTTTCTACATCAGATGAAATACAAACAGCAGGTTATTCGTGGAACGTAACTTTTACGATAGGTTTAATGATAAATGCATTTGCAACGTATCATGCACTGATGTACAGCCAAAGTTAAGTGCATGTTCTAAACATCGCTCTTGTAGCCCCAAATGTAACTTTCTCTGGTTTTTAGTACAACCGTGAACAGCGTAACACGTTCCCAAGCTGGACAAGTACATTATTCGAGGGCATATAGGTTTTAAATTCTCTTGAAATGTTCAAGTGTTACAAGAAACAAAACCTCACCATGCAAGTCGATGACTGTGCGCTACTTTCGATATCTAACTGGATGTTGCTCGCATCATCGGTACTGTGTGAGCAGCTCCAGGAATAAGGTGGATAGGAAAGCGGTTTGGCTACAAGTGGCACTCAGACAAAACAGAACATGTGATTTATGTTTGCATTTGGACTGAAAGACGTTTATTTTATTACTGCTTTAGATAATCGGGTGTATTGTAGAAGGTTGTAACACCAGATTCACAATGTCATTGTGTAGGAATAAAAGGATTGAGAAAAGCCGCTTGTTTGTATTAAAGGTGCAGTGTGAGATGTTTTTCTGGAGCTTTTTTCACCATATTACTTAAAATTCTCCACAAACTGATGGCAGCAAATGAATTAAATGTTTTGTCAAAATGATGTATAATTTTAATCGTCTCTGAAAGGTTCGGTCATGGATAAACCTCATCCAATCATTGTGCACGTCCCGCTCTTAATGATTAGACCATAACCCATCCATCAAACTGCTCCTCTGAACGTCTCTCACCCCCACTGCACATAACTCCCTCTGTGCACGAATCACACACTCTTGTCTCGGAGCAGCCGAACAGGAAGCCAGCTGAGCTGCCTAGTGTCATGGACAGAATGTCCCGTTCTGTTTTCAAATCTGATTTAAGGAGTTGTTTTACATGTTCTGTTTAGAGTTTGGTTCTGTTCTTGTAGGGAAACATTTGGGTGACGGACCTGTTTTCTTGGAATGCAGCCTGTTGTCTGTCGGGCTGGCAGAGCTGTGTCTGCATGCGGTTTAGAGTGAGTTCTGGAAGTTTTGACCTGAACCACAGCCGGTTGTCTTTCATCATACGTGCACACACACACACACGTGTGTTACACCATTTTCTATAACCATCAGATTAGGAGACTCCAGGGGCGAGCTTGAGGAAAGAGAGTCAGACCTTTTGAATTATTATTATTATTATTATTATTATTATGTAGCTTGCTTGAATGTCAACACTGATTGCACCTTTAATAGACGCTGCTTCCTGCAGACACTGATAAAAAGTTTGGTTAGTGTCAGAATCATTTATAACACAAATGTCCTGAGATATTGTGATGAATTCTCTGTTTTCAGATGACATGTGGTCTAAAAGAGCTGTTGTTAAACGGTCAGAGTCAGGAGCCGGCGGTCGCTGTGTTTCCTCAGCTCTTCTCCTGCCTCACTGTCAGACTGGGAGCGAGTGTCGGCGTCTCTGCACCAAAGGATAACACCCATAAACACACCACCTCCATCCACGTAGCAGGGTACATGTACACCTGCTTTAACGCTGCAGATGTTTCATGAGTTCTCTGATGCACTTCTACATACATCTGTGTGTCTTTTTGTTCTAGGGTCGCAGCTGACGCTCTCAGAATCCTGTTAGCCCGAGCTCAGTTAGATGAAGTAATGAAACGTCTGGAGGAAGAAAATGCCTGGGATGTGATGAAGGAGCAAAGCACACACGTTCAGGGTGTAACACTGTTAGCAAGGTAAACACACACATTATTCCCCTCTGGGCGTCCTGTTGATGTTTTTAAAAGGAGTCACAAGACCTACCCATTTAGCTCATCTTGTAATTCATTTATTTTAGCTGAATTTATTGATGCATACATTTTAATTTGTTTGTTTTTTGTTTCATTCATGCTTAACTCTTTGTGTAGACCTTTTAAAATGTTTTTTTTAAATGTGATGAGGATGAGTTGATGAGTGACTTTTGAAGTTTGTTTTTTTAATTTTGCAATGGTGTGTGAAGGTGTTTTTGATCCGTATGTGTTGTTTTGTTCATTTTGTGAAGCACTTTTAGAAATAAAAACCCGGTTTGCTCGTGTTCTCTCCAGAGCGACGGCGAAGCATGCTGGTCCCAGGTTGCCAGCGATCGTTGAGTGTTTGTGTCCGTCTCTAAACAACATCTATGAATGTCAGAGAATCACCGTCACAGCTTTCTTCTCAGAGGTGAGTCAAAAACAGCCTTTAGTGTTTCAAACTGACTCCTGAAGATAAAGAATAAAAGAGTTTGTGTCTTATTTCCTGATTCCAGCTGTTGAACCATCACGTTGTGACTGAGCTGATGTTAATAGATGTGTTGATGAACAACATGATGGAGAGGATATCAGATCCGTGCTCCACAGTTCGAATGTTGGCTGTGCGCGGACTGGGCAACTTAGCAGATGGCTCTCCTGAGAAGGTACACACTCTTGAAAGATAACACACACTTCTTCATTTAGTCGATGTTGGCTCATTTAAAACTTTCTCCTACAAGGTGAATAAATATGCCAAAGAGCTGCTGGCAGCCATGAGTTCAGGAATGGAGGAAAAAGATGATCCAGGTGAGTGAAGAGGAAAGGTAAAGCTTTACTCACTTCAGTCCAGTAGGACAAACTCCACTGCTTTAAAGGGATATTCCACCCAAAATTGAAATCTTTTGACATATTTCCCAGAGTTAGATAAGTGGGAAAAATAATTTTTAACCAGCCCAGTCATTCTCCTGACCCAGCTGTACTCCTTTAGCTTTAGCTTAGCATAAAACACAGTAAGTGAATGGGTCCAACTAGCATTGTGAGTAAAAAAGTCATTAAAATCACTCAGTAGTGATCCCAATTCTGCTTGGTGACCTAAATAATCAGATGCACACATTGTTAGAGAACCGCCATAAAATACACACACAATGGCAGCGAGAAAAAATAAGCACATCGCATTTGCTCAGGAGAGATTGGAGCGCGTGTGTATGTGTTGCATGACAAGGACGCAGTTTTTAATTTTATTTATGCACAGAATCGCTGAGCGTAGAGCAGAACCAGCAGCTTTCTGCAGGAACAGAGACCTACTGACTCTGATCAATAAAATAAAAGCTTCACCAAACACCTGATCCTCCAAAATAAATTGCTTTTAATGACCCGCTTTCCCCCCAGTAGCCGTGAAACATGGACATCATTCCATCAGCAGCGCACGGGTAGAATTAGGCTTATTAAATGTGTTCAGACCATAAAAAAGTTCAAAAACTCTTTAAACAGCTCTGAGAAGAGGGCCTATAATTTGTTACTCCTGCATTAGGAGACAAAAAAACGCATCGACGGATGAGCTCCACTGCTCCATGTGTGTGTTTTATTCCGGTTTGCTAACAATGTGTGCGTCTGTGTTTATGGAAGCGGGTGTCTTCGGGGCTGCCTTGCACCTTTCAGCGGAGGCTCAGCTGTGCTTTGTCATAAAGTAGTCCCAAGTCTAAAATGGCGCCTATGATTCTTTTGTGCTACTAATTATTTTCACTTGCAGTCAGTCTGATTATTTAGGTCACCAAGCAGAATTGGGATCACTACTGAGTTATTTTAATGACTTTTTTTACTCACAATGCTAGTTGGATCCATTCACTTACTGTGGTTTATGCTAAGCTAAAGCTAAAAGAGTACAGCCAGGTCAGGAGAATGACTGGGCTGGTTAAAATAACTTTTCCCCCACTTATTTAACTCTGGCAAATATGTCAACAGACAACATTTCAATTTTGTGTGGAACATCCCTTTAAGGTTTATATCATTGAAAATGCTGTTTATTTAAAATGTCGGTGTCTTCTGCAGGAAAACTCATTACTCTTGAAGCCATGTCTGGTCTGTCTAAAGTTCTCCTCCATTTGGACAAGAAGAATGTCCACTTACTGGTGGTCTACATCTTCATGAAGATCAAACCGTTCTTGGAAAGTGTAGGTTTTTAACTTTTATGCTGCATCGTAAAAGTGGATTTAACGTTTTGTGTGTGAGTAGAAAACTGCTAAAGTGATCTTCCTCTCCCCTTTGGTCCCAGACGTTATGGTTTTAGCCCAACTTTCACATCCAGACATGTAACACTAAGCTTTTTCCAGGACAACGATGAGATCCGATGTGCTTCCATCCTTCTGATGGGGAACTTGTCCAAGTTTGGCTCAGGAGAGCAGGTGTTCAAAGACCAGATTCACAATGTTCTGGTCAGCTTACTGTTGCACCTAGTGGACCCAAACCCACAGGTGGTCAAGGTACAAGAGGACGCCTAAGATTAAAAACATTTGTTGTTGAAGCTCAGCTGTAGAGGTTGAGGTTGTTTCATTCTTGGATTTTTGTTGTTGAACCTTACAGGCGTGTAAGTTTGCGATGCGAATGTGCGCTCCTGTGGTGGGGTCAGAGCAGATCACAGCCATGTTTCAGAACCACCTGCATGACGACAAGAGCCTGCACTATGGAGAGTTTATCAATGATCTCACAAAATACCTGGTGAGGAAACAAAACCGATTTTTAGTGAATGTCAAAACTGTTGTTGACCATCAGAACTCAGTGTGGCTCCTGTCATTCTCACTGAGGGTTTTGTTGGTTGTAGATTCAGGATTTTCCCAGTATGCTGAACTTCTACCACATCTCAGTGATCCAGTTCTTCAAGAGCAACTGGCCTGAGATCAGAGCAGCTGCTGCCATGTTCATAGGTACCACAGCACTAAAACAGGAGAAGACCCCGTAACACCAACAGTCTGGTTTAGTAAAACATTAAAAAAACAGAGCATTATGTAAATGTGTAGGGTGGCGTAAATAAGGTTAAGATGCAACACTCAGTCCCACACAGTGATTTTTATTATTGTAGCTTCTCTCTAATGATCTGTCTGTCGTTAGGATTCCTGCTGGGAAACCTTCAACAGGAGCACCGCTGTCACATCAACATGGGCACCATCACTAAAGGTGATGTCCAGACGCACCGCCGCTTCCTGCCTCAGTTAAGCCTCTCTGTGTTTGCTGGTTGTAATTATTTATGTGTGTTTTTTTTTTTACAGGTTTGGTGATGTTGCTCCAAGATCCAGATCCTGTGGTGAGAGTGAAGGCTGCTGAGGCAATGGGACACTTTCAGTAACACAAAAACCATCAGACAGCAGTGCTCTGATGCTATTTAAATGTAGTTGGTGGGCATTTAGTAGAGAGTTGGTTTAAATTTTAGTTTATGAAGATTTGCACATTGTGTTAAAATACAAAGGAATTATTAAAAACACTCTAACATTCATGAAAACCAAAATGGACCAAGACACGAGAAAAACCAGTTAACTTTATTTATAATAAATGTTCCTGCGATGAACGGATGGCTTTGAGCAGCTTCGTCAGACATTTCTTTGTGGTACGTGAGTCGTTATTACAGGTAGATGTTAGTGACCAGTGACTGTGCTCCTAGTGCTCTGTGTGATAATGAAGGTTAGACTGGGTGGAATTTACAAGATGTTCTGGAAGTTTCTGTTGGAAAGGTTGGAAATTCAAAGGATTTGGAAAGATTTACTTTCATTTAATATGTAATGTGCACACGGGTGTTGTAGACGACGTGCATCATGATCTAACCCGATGTGTGTGTTTGAAGACGCGTGCATGTGAGTGTGAGCGGTCAAATCTGCTTTTGTAGCTACTGTGGATGTTGGGTTTAGTTACAGACAGATCCAGTGCATTTGGCCTTGTTTCAGTGTTCTAACCCCCCCAACCCCTGCTATGTGTCATAGCAGCAGCAGCAGCAGATCTGGGACTCGGAGTCCATGAAGGTTTGTAGATTTGTAGTTGTGTCTTATAGCTCTGCTCAGAGCCTGTTGCATCATAACCTCCAGCAATAACTAAACGACTCCTTTTGCTTTAATAACAGCAGGTTTTACTCTAATAGGTATAGAGTTGCTGCTAATACGCTAACCGGCTTGTTCACGACAAAACAAGTACATTTAATTATATTAGTGTCCAGCTTTTTTTGTTTAGATGCCTGGGTTTCTGTGTGAAGAGCATCATCGGTGATCACAGATTCGTAGTTTGGACGTGTTGGTTTTGATCAGACGGATGAGCTAACGGCTAGTCATAACCATCAGTTAGCTAACAACAGTCAGCTGCTGTTTTCTTTTACAAAGAAAAATGTAAAAGTTTATACAACATAACTTGCAAAAACTACTAAATTATATGCTTGAGTTTTAAGATGGCAACATTCCACTTCATAGCTAAGCTCAGACTAGCCGTTACCTCATCAGTCCAGCCAGAAGTTTCACCAAACTTAGGCAATTCAATAAAAAGTAAAATATTTTCACAGAAAGCTACTTCATAAGATCTGAACCACCGCTGGTTTCACCGAGCTTTTAACCGGTGCCAAAGGTCTGTAGAGATGCTTTTAGCACGTTTCCAACATGTTTCCATGCTGGTGGTTTTGTCTGATGAGCTAAATGTTTGTCTGGTTTTAGGAGACTGCGTCACAGCTGCCTGTGATGGTGTAAATGTGAGTTTGTAGGATAATCTGTTATTTTAGTGTCTTATTTATGTCTCTGAACACATCCTGAACTGATTTGTTGCCCGTTGAGTTTGAGTGGAAAGCTGTTAGTGACAAATACCTCTGATTCTTCTGTTGCACTTTTAAACTGTAGCGGTGCAGTCCCTGATCCGAGAGCTTCCAGATAAACCTCTCTGATAGGCAAGTTAATGGTTTCCGTAGCAGCGGAGTGCACTACGTTCTCCGATCCTTCCCTCCTGGATTTGATCCCGTTCTCCTCGATGTGAATCTCAGGAATGATTTGAGGAAATGTTTTCAAACTTGGTAAAAATGTCGACTTGCACAAGTTGCAAGAGGTGACATTTTAAATATGAATTAATACAATAAGCAGTCAGCAGGGTGGTGAAGGTAAACTGGTCTCAGTCTCTTAACGATAAGTGCAGGGCTGTTCTCAGATCAGTACTTGATGTCTTAATTGCTCTTCCAGCAGGGACGCGTGTCCTCTGGTAATTTTAACACTAAGGCTTTATTTAGGGTAAATGGTTATCACTGGGTTTTGTTTAAAGTCTAATAAATTGTACATTTTTTCATGTCTGCCTTTTTTTTTTTACTTATCGAATGTTGTAAGGTGTGTTAAGAATGACTCGACTGATGTGAATGTTCTTTTCATGTGCTGATGAGTGTGGACAATCAGGATTTCAAATAAAGAATTCAACACATCTAGAAAAGTGTAACACATCTTTTTTGGCTGAAATATTTACAAACAATTCCGTTTGCTCATTTCCTAAAATATATTTTTACTTAATAAAATTATTTATTTTGATTGTTGTTTACTTGCTCCTGTTTGTATTGTCCTCTTTAATCCTTTCATTTGCTTTAAAGGCAAACTCTGCAACTTTTTCATATTTTTAAATCATCTTGAGCCATGTGCTAAAATGACCCTTTACATGGTTAATGAAATGTCACTCGGACCCCCACCGCCCTCTGTGATTAAAATACCACACTGCAACTTCAGAATGGCGGGCTGCTCCCTGTTGGACTTAGAAAAATGGAGCTGACATACCTGGTGCTGCAGTCTGCGTCCAGCATGCTTCCTGCATGTTTCCTGCATGTTTTAGATCATGAACACAGCTGATTTGTTTGATTTAGTGATGAACCGCTCCTGTAGACACTAATGAAGGCTGAGGAGACATTTCAGCAGTTAGATTAAAGTGTTAAAACGAACGCACAGCGAGGAGATAAGTTTTACTTTTGGTTTCACTAACAGACACTAGGGGGTGCTAAAAGCAAGCCAAAGCTGCATAGAATCCCTTTACGAAGTCTACTTTTCCTTCTCTCCGTTTAGAAATACTGCAGCAGAAATTAAAAACCGTTTTCCTCATATTTCCCTGCAGACCAGTTAAAACAATCTAATGTCCTTTTATTGGGTCTGTAGTATTCCTTTGTGTAAGATAAGTGTAATAACTACTAGGTTGTAGAAATGTGCTTTTTTTTTTCATTTTCCCCATTTTTGCCACATTCCTTGAATTTTAAGCCACAGTGAGATTGACCTCATGTTAATTTAGTAATAAAACGACTGTGTTTGACATTTGTATCCAGTCAGGATTCATTTAATGTTTTTTATTCCAGATAAACGCTCCGTCCTGTCTCAGTTCCAGTTGGGAGTGTTGTTTGATCCCGCTCAGTGGGGTTTAGGAAACTAGTGATGTCAAAAATGTACTAATGAAATCACTAAACAAACATGATCAGCACGTTTGACACTGACAACTTAACTCGTGTCTTTCTAAATGAAATTATATTTTGATGCTGAAAGTGTAAATAAATAAACACCTAAAGAGTTTTGTAATTTTCATTTAAACAATGAGAGAAACTCTAGAATAAATGTTGCTTTCTGAAACGTGTCCACGCACATTTCCCCAAAGTTCTGAAGCTGAATCAGACTGAAAAGTTTCTGCTTGTTCACTTTTAATAAGTCTTCAAATTTCCCCGAAAAGACAAACGTCACCCGTCACATAACCCTTAACTCTCAGATGATGTCATAGAAAAGATGTTTGAACTGGACCAACCAGTAGAGAGCAGTCCTACCTTACTGGAGCACATTCTGAACTTCACTAACAAACAAAATCCTTAAAAACAGAAATTTAATGTTTAAATAAAAATTTAATTTTTTGCAAAATAATCCTTGTGGGATTATTAAGATCTAATAAAATGCTCCAAATAAACAGACATAAGGAAGTACTTTAATGTAAATCTGAATCAACTTTTCTCCTTAATCTTCTATGTCTAAAAATCAGCTTTAATTTATCACCTGTTTTTACTCCCACAGGCTAAACTAATGTACAACTGTCTCCTCCAGCATTATTTTTAGTGTGTTTTATCTGAACTTGTTGAACATAAAAATAAAAACTACAGGACTCCGATGATTTAAGACTTTATGGAGTTTTTCTCTTTAATAAAATGATGTATGTCATCTGTGGACAGGTAGGAGAACAGAGAGAGAGATGGAGAAAATACACGACTCATTTTAGTCACTCATGTTAAATAAAATGATTCCATATTTTCCTCTATGTCCTGTAAAGTTTGTGATATAGTGTGTGAAAGTGCGTTAAAGTTTTCTATTCACAGACTGAAAATGAGATGACTCGTCAGGAGTCTGTTGTTTCTCAGGTTGTGCTGATCTTTTATTATGAGGTGTCTGGGTGTCGATGGGGGTGAAGGAGAGCGAGCCGGGCCTCTATGGGGAGTACTCGTACTCCTCTGCGCTACGTCGACCAAAGTCCATCCAGCCAAGGTAATCTCTGTCCTTTATCCTGTGGTTTGGGGCGACGGCTCTGCTGCTGAGGAAGGATCTGCTCTGGAAGGAAGAGCCTGGAAAAGACAGCACATCATTCTCAACCTAATCATTCTGGATTCTGCTCATACCCCTCATGTACCTCTATACCTATGAACCTCATAACCTCCATAACGCATATACATCAAAACTTTATGTAACTAATTTACCTGCTCATATACCTTACGTACCTCCATACATCATATACCTTCATACCTTATATACTTCATATACCTTCATACCTCATATACCTCCATACCTAAAAGTTAAAGTACCAAGTATTCATCACACAATGGTGAAATTACATCTCCGCATTTGACCCATCCCCATGGTGGGGAGCAGTGAGCTGCAGCTGTGGCTGTGCTCGGGAACTATTTGGTGGTTTAACCCCCCAATCCAACCCCTTAGTGCTGAGTGTCAAACGAGGGGGTATTGGGTACAATTTTTTTAAAGTCTTTGGTATGACCCGACCGGGAATCGAACCCTGATCTCCCAGTCCTGGGGCGGACAACCTTATATACTTCATATACCTTCATACCTCATATACCTTCATACCTCATATACCTCCATACCTTATATACTTCATATAACTTCATACCTCATGTACCCCATACTTCATATACCTTCATACCTTATATACTTCCTTTACCTTCATACCTCCTGTACCTCCATACCTCATATAACTTCATACCTCATGTAGCTCCATACGTCATATACCTTCATACCTCATGTACCCTCATACATCATATACCTTATATGCTTCATATACCTTCATACCTCATGTACCTCCATACCTCATATACCTAATGCCTCATGTACCCCCATACTTCATATACCTTCATACCTTATACTTCCTTTACCTTCATACCTCCTGTGCCTCCATAAATCATATAACTTCATACCTCATGTACCTTCATACCTCATATAACTTCATACCTCATGTACATCCATACCTCATATACCTTCATACCTCATGTACGCCCATACATCATATACCTTATATGCTTCATATACCTTCATACCTCATGTACCTCCATACCTCATATACCTTCAGACCTCATGTACCCCCATACATCATATACCTTCATACCTTATATGCTTCATATACCTTCATACCTCATGTACCCCCATACCTCATATACCTCTCTACATCTAATACTTCCGTACCTCATGTACCTCTGTACGTCTAATACCTCCATACGTCTTATACCTCTGTACATCTAATACCTCCATACCTCATATACCTCTGTATGTCTAATACCTCCATACGTCATATACCTCTGTATGTCTAATACCTCCATACCTCATATACCTCTCTACCTCTAATACCTCCATATCTCATATATCTCCATACCTTGTATACTTTACAAATCAGATAGTTGAGCTAACTTATTCTGACTTCTGCAGGTTCTATTTCTGTCCCTGTATGGTCTTCGGGTCCAGTGAGCTCAGCATGTCTCCCAGTCACACAGAGATCCACGGTGACGGAGGGAGCAGAAAGAGTTCAGGATGCAGGGAGATGAGTGGAGAAATGATGGAGGAGGAGGAGGCATGGAAGCAGAAGGGAGGCGGGACATGCCAGATGGTGGGACGGGGGCGCAGCGTGAATGACAGCAGAGGGATGGATGTCAGGGGGAAAGGCAAAATAAACAACACAGGGAGCAGAAATGGGGACATTTGCTCCTGGTTGCTCCAATCAGAACACTCACCTTTTCTGGAAAGGAGTCTGGCCAGGAGCTGGCTCAGGCTGTTGGGAGAGTCTTCCAGGGGCTGGTTGTAGTGGGAGAACTGGTCTGAGGGGGGTGCTGGAGCTGAGCGGGCCTGGCGTGTGTGGTTGTGTGAAGGAACGGGCAGGCTTTGTGTGACCAGAGCTTTACTCTCCGCTCTCTGAGAGAGAAAAGAAACACGTAGATGGAAGCAGACCTCAAACATGTGATGTTTTATACTTTTTTTTGTTTAATATGAAAAACACACTTTTCTCTGAGTGTGTGTCTTACCACGGACTGTACAGGCAGGCTTAGGGAGCCGCTGGACAAGGCAGCCAGGATGACACACACACAGATACCTACATTCATGACTGATCAAGGAAATAAAGAAAAGAGGAAGAGATAAAAAAAAAAACTTAAAGTCACCACAGATTTTTCATTTTCTGGCTTCTTTCAGGAAGAAAAACAGCGACGAGTTAAACAGCAATATGAATGTCAAGCTATATGTGATGAATCTACAGCAAGCATTATTCTGTCTGTTTCACACACACACACACACACACACACACACACGGTCAGCGTTAGAGATTTCTCAACGGAAGCATCGATTAGTTTTTAATCTCTGATCTGAATTAAAGAGAACAGACGACAGTTTTATATAATGAATTTGTTTCCCTCTTATTTAAATGTTTACCTCATTCACAGCAAAATGACATCAAAGACTTTAAAGATGTTTCACACGTTTAACAGATTATTACAAGACATCAGTCATCCCCATATCTAATCTGGTGGATTCTTCATTAGCTGTGATGAAGGTTTCTTCTTATGAGAGAATTCTTCTGGAGGAAAATGTCCAATTAGATTAAAACAACAGCACCAGTTGCTGGAGGCGCTTCGTCTCTGTGGTTTTATTAGAGTTCAGGCTGCTCTGTGAACACATTTATTCACCCTGAGCTCTTTCCTGACTTCAAATCCTTGATTTGTGTCTTTTGTTGTTGTTTTCTTCTTCCTTTGCTACTTTTAGAAAGGATGTGAGATGAAAAACACTCAAACCGCTCCACATGATCAACTTCTTATTAGTTATTATTTTATAGGTGTCAGCTCAGCTCTTCGTCTAGTTAATGTTCACTGATTATTTCACACATTTCAAGCTTCTGAAAGTGAGAATAAATGATCATAATCTGCAGTTTTAATCCTAATTGCACCAATGACTGATATTTAATAGATTTATCTCTGTAAGACAAACACAAAAGTCTATTTTATTACTTTTATTGAATCCTTCTGAGCGTTGGTGTAAACAGTCATTCTTCTGATGCTAATATAATTCTGGTTGTTGTGTCTCATTAATTATTCATCGAGTCGGTGATGATGCCATACAGTGTAAAAACCTCTCAACTGTAACTCTCTCAGTGAAATTTTGTTTTTATTTAAAAAGACAAAGAATTTTATTAAAGGATGCAAATATTAAAACAAAGGAAAATAGCCTTTTTTATCATTTACACCTTAGAGAATTAGAATTTAGTTTTCTTATATCTGTAAACCACATTACTGATTATGTTGTCATTTTTACATTTCTAAACATCTAGTCCTTTATGCTTCGTCAATAAACTTCTGACTTTGGTCAGAAATATTTATTTTTTAATTATTTTACCAATTATTTATAAAACTGGAAAATGTTCAACGTGGACAAATATTAAGAAAAGCTGCTCTTACTATGAAGTTTCCTCCTGGGAGTTTTTTTTATGCTCACAAACAAAAAAAAAATCAATGAAGTTTTAAAGAAAACATGGAGGCGGTCAGCTAAAATGGAAAGTGGCGCGTCAAATTATCAGGTTGAAAAACTAAATAATAATAATAATAATAATGATGATGATTAAAAAATAATAAAAATGATCATATTAATAACTACAACAATAACAACAACAATAACAATAATAATAATAATAATAAGTGGAACCAGAAACTGCAGAACAATTATTTTCCTTACCTGCAGTTGTTGGCATCAGTTAGAGGATGATCTGAAGATGCTGAGCTTGGCTCCAACGTTCAGGCTGTACCAGAGTGAGAGAGGGTGGGGACGTTTTATACTGATGGAGGAGCAGTGGGAGGAGCCTGGAAATGTGGGAGGGTCCTGGTGCTGGCGCAGAAACTGGCAGCACTGACGCCAATGAAGACGCAGACATGCACACATGCTGAAGATGCACAAATTACACACACTCACACACACACAGAAAGTTTTAGCTTTAGCAATGGCAGCTTTAATTATGATGCCCACACCTAACACACCTGGCTGAGAACACACACACACACACACACACACACACACACACACACACACACACACACTTGCTGTAATCTGAATCAGAGTTATCGAGCAGAGAGAAAATGAAAGTCCCTCTAAAGTGAATTACACAACATCACCGCTGACGCAACGTGACGTTCAGCCGCTCAGAGTCAAACGGATTTTGCTAATTAAAGCGGAGGTTATTGTTTAAATGTGACAGGCCCTGCAGCTACAGCAGAAAGCAGTTTTCATTCTGAAGCTTTGCTTTCATCAAACCAACAATTATCCCTCGTGGAATTCTGACAAAATGATGAGGAAGGGGCGTGAAAATAAAATCCTGAGACTTTTCATGAAACTTTCCTCTATGTCCAGAAAAGTAATCAACTCTAAGCCTAAAAGCTCGATGGAACACTCTTGTCCCATGAAACTACGACCAAGCATTTATAATAACAGGTTATGAGTCAGTCTCATCGCTGTCAGGGAATTTTGTCCCACTCTTCTTTACAGGATTGTTTTATATTCAGCCACTTTTGAGGGTTTTCCATAATGAACGTCCTATGTAAGGTCAAAGGTCAGATGTTCTATTTCAGGGCTTTCTGAGCAGCCCCAGACCATCACACTACCACCACCACATCGGACTGATGCTGTGATGAAGTTTTTCTGAAATGCAAAGTTAGTTTTCCCCAGATGGATCAGGACTCGCTCCTTCCAGAAAGTTCCACCCTAGTCTCATCAGTCCACAGATATGTCATTATTCTCTGGGATGGTTTGTTTTGTCAGCAGAGGTTTTTATCTTGGATGCCATATACGCCCTATCTCTCTCTGATTGTTGTTACAACCAGATATGGTGGAAAGGTGAAGGACAGTGTAACATAAAGAAAAGGCATGTGGGAGAGGTTTCAAACTAACGGTTTTATTAAATAAGGTACTTAAGTTAGGCACAAGAGGCACTGCACTAAATCATCCCCAATATAAGTCCTGAGGTCCAAAACTATAGAACCAGGTAACCTTACTCAAAGTCACTGACTAACAATCTGAGCAATACTTACAAACGTAAACAATTTAACATAAATTGCTTTTCTCTAAGCGACCGATCTAAAGAACAGAGATGATTTAATCTTTAAGTTTGGAGTCTCAGGATGAGGTCGCTTTGATCCGGGGACAAACAGCACTGAGCGACTGACAGAACTCCTCGTTGGTCGGTTGTCTTCAGAGGGAAGGAGGCTGAAACCAGGTCTGCTGCTGTCCACGGTGCTGATCGTAGAAGGTGGCGGTGCAGCGCAGCTTCCAGGACCGACAGGATATTAGGGCTGTGCAAAGCAGCCAGTATTTGTTTCTGTATCTGTATTTGTTGAGGGGGGAAAGTATTTGTATGTGTATATGTATTTGAGTAAAACTCAAAATAGGTGTAAAAATCCATTTTAGTTACACTTCTACACTATAACATAAATTAGAAGTGGACCTATTTTGAGTTTTACTCAAATACATAAACACATACATATACACATACAAATAATCCCCCCCCC
>SSNS01000010.1:4216298-4254348 GCA_006937985.1 Aphyosemion australe | reverse complement strand
ACAAATACAGATAGCGAATCACTGCCCCCCACCCCCACCCCCCGCCCTTCTCCACATGCTCCAAGGTCAAACTTGGATAAAAGAAAGTTTCCGAGCACACTTCCAGTCTTCTGCAGCAGACGCGTTTCTCAAAGTCACAGCATGAAGGTCTTTTGGTCCTAGCAGGTTGAATAGAGTTCATCCATTTCAGAACCAGAACGTCAACGAGACGCGGTCCCACCAGAACACATTATGGTCTTCATCATCCAGCAGGACCCCGTCGCCCCCCTGCAGCTCATTTGAGTCCAGATTTGCTTGTTTGTGGAATCATTTTAAATTCTTCAGTTGTTCAGCTGCTGAGGAGGTCGGGGAGCTTTTTGAAGTGTGTTTAGAAAAATCCTTTTCTCTCTTCAGCTTTTTGTAGTTCGGGAGCTGAAACTTTTAACCTCCCAGGAGAGAGTTTGACCCTCGGGCTGGAATGCATAAAAACATTATTGTGTAGGACAAAATGATCATGAAAGGCTGACTTTATTTAAGGTGTGTGGAGCTGCATCTCTGGACTCTTAAACAACAAACATCACTGAGTTCTTTTTTTAACTTAATCCACGTCATGCACGGTAACGGAGCACAAGGCTGACGTCATACCAGGATGCTTAAATATAGTTTATTTATTTATGATTCAATGTTTTCAGTTTAAATCCTGTGAACCTTAATATTTGACCACTTTAACCAGTCTAACTAGTAACAAACAGACCATCTTGTTGGAGGTCAGACTTCAACCTGGAGCACAATATTACTTCCACAACAGAAGCTCCTATTCTGTGTTTACAGCTATTCCAGCAGCAAAGCCTGCAGCCTTCATGTCCAAATTGAATCCGTCTGTCTGAGATGGTGGGTTCGCTCCAGACCTCCAACATAAAGCTAACTAATACTCCGTCCTCCTTCTGGATTTCACGTGTAAAGCTGTAGGAGGGTGGAATGCGGTCTGAACGACGCGCTAAAGCTGACAAGTCAACAAAACGTTATTCCTCTCATAGCTGCGTCAAATGAAAACCCAACATCTTTATATTAAAGGTACATTTGCATTGAATCTGAGACGTCCGAGGACTTGGAGCTTCGTTTTCCTCCTGTGTGAAATAAGCAGTTTGAAAGAAAGTGTCTAGAAGAGACTAAAGCCACCAAACCTTTAATTAACGAGTCACCAATTATAGCTTCAGTAGTGATTAAAGGTCCATGTTCACATCTACAGCCTTCTAACAAATCACTGAAATGACTAAATAAATAGACATGTTCATAATTAATGTGCGCTTTACATCTTTAATTATATTTTCTACAGTAAACAAACACATCAACACCTTTTTTCCATTTTCTAAGTCCAACAGGGACCGGACCGCCACTCTGAAGTTGCAAGTGCGCTATTATGGTCATTAATCCTGTAAAGGGTCATTTTAGCACACACTGGCTCAATAGCGTGATTTAAAATATTAAAAAGTTGCATAGTATGGCTTTAAAAGCACATATCAGGTGTAGTTTTAACCAGTTACAGCCTCAGCAGCAGCTGGGAAGATGCTCGGTCCACCTGCTGCTACGTGAAGCTCTGGTGATGTGATTGTTTATGATCAGTGGAAATAAACGTGACCCTTATTCAGTGAATTTATCTTATGATGCTTGTTTGTGCTTTTCTGATGCTGAGTTATACTGGGATGAAATGTGAGACTCTAATGGTGCGCCTCGGGTTTTTCTGCAGTCGTTTTGTTTTGTTTCTTGTTGGTCCGACGCAAACTGAGACACATCACACACTGGTTTTATGTTTGGTGGTTTTAATAATGCAAACATGATTTTTTTTTGTTTAACACAGCTGCATTTTAAATATTATTGGATAATTCTACGTTGGTTTATGCAGAAATGTCTAGATGTCACCAGTTTCTTATCCCATGACTCATTTATGATAATGTGTATTTAATTCAATAATAATAAAACAAATTTAAATTTATTTCAAGCCTCAAAATGAATGTTGAATGGACGTCATGGATCTCAAATGTCTGTACAACGTTATGTGCTGTTAACAAAGCAGCAGAAGGTCACTTTTAATGATTTATCTGTTTATACTTCTGATTTAATGGTTGAACTTATTCTCCTGCAGAAACCTGAGAATCACACCTTCACTGCTCTAAAGTGTTTCCATGTGCAGATGGAGGAACTAACTTTTATATAATGGAGCTAAACGGCTCCACGGCTGTCATTTCTTCTGTCAAAACTGATGAAGAGACAAGTGGGAACAATGTGTGAGTAATATATTGATTTTCTGGGTAACAGTTGGAGGTTTTGGCTTGCTAGCTGAACGAAAAAGGTGGAAAGTTTAAAATAAATGACTCAATGTTTAATAGATTTATTACAAGAATAACCATAAATCAACCTGTCAAATATACAGAGATTTACTTAGCCTAGAAATCCACACCAGCTGCAGCAGAAGGTCTGATAGGACGGCTGGATTTGGTTGGTTTTTCATGGTCGTGGTTTTAGTTCATTTGCACGTTGTTCCATTTGTCGCTGTTGGAGCGTTACGACTCCTCTGGTCGAGTCTAGGAGGTTTGAGGGGAATAACACAGTGATAATAAAATAAAATAAAATAAAGGAAGGTCCAAACTGGGAATAATCACGTGCTCAATAATGAGTTAAAAGGTTTATTAAACAAAAGATTTTAAACTACGTATACATAACCAAGCTAAAGAGCAAGACTAAGCTAAAGAGTTTGCTTACAGGGACGTAACATGGTGTGAAAATGAGCTCCAACAAGTCAGAATGTATAATAATATAATATAATAATGTACACTCACTGGCCACTTTATTAGGTACACCTGTCCAACTGCTCGTTAACGCAAATGACCAATCAGCCAATCACATGGTGGCAACTCAATGCATTTAGGCATGTTGACATGGTCAAGATGATCTGCTGCAGTTCAAACCGAGCTTCAGAACGGGGAAGAAAGGTGATTTAAGTGACTTTGAACGTGGCATGGTTGTTGTTGCCAGACGGGCTGGTCTGAGTATTTCAGAAACTGCTGATCTTCTGGGATTGTCACACACAACCATCTCTAGGGTTTACAGAGAATGGTCCGAAAAAGGGAAAACCTCCAGTGAGCGGCAGTTCTGTGGGCGAAAATGCCTTGTTGATGCCAGAGGTCAGAGGAGAATGGCCAGACTGGTTGGAGCTGATAGAAAGGCAACAGTAACTCAAATAACCAATGTTTTCTGGTCTGATGAGTCTCGATATCTGCTGCGACATTCGGATGGTAGGGTCAGAATTTGGCGTCAACAACATGAAAGCATGGATCCATCCTGCCTTGTATCAATGGTTCAGGCTGGTGGTGGTGGTGTACTGGTGTGGGGGACATTTTCTTGGCACACTTTGGGCCCCTTAGTACTGATTGATCATCGTTGCAACGCCACAGCCTACCTGAGTATTGTTGCTGACCGTGTCCATCCCTTTATGACCACAGTGTACCCATCTTCTGATGCTACTTGCAGCAGGATAATGCTCCATGTCATAAAGCTCCAATCATCTCTGACTGGTTTCTTGAACATGACAATGAGTTCACTGGACTCAAATAGCCTCCATAGTAACCAGATCTCAATCCAATAGAGCACCTTTGGGATGTGGTGGAACGGGAGATTTGCATCATGGATGTGCAGCCGACACATCTGCAGCAACTGTGTGATGCTATCATGTCAATATGGACCAAAATCTCTGAGGAATGTTTCCAGAACCTTGTTGAATCTATGCCACGAAGGATTAAGGCAGTTCTGAAGGAAAAAGGGGATCCAACCCGGCACTAGCAAGGTGAACCCAATAAAGTGGCTAGTGAGTGTATATTAATCTAATTTAAACTGGTTTATCATCCATCCATCCATTGTCCACCACTTATCCATCAGAGGTAACAGGTCCAGGGAGTCTCCCACAGCGTTCCCAGACGATAATCCTTCCAGTGGGACATACTTGGTAGGAGGTCAGCTAGGAAGCAACCGGAACCACCTGAGCAGTTACAGATGAGCAGCATCTTTCCTTCCAAGCTCAGCCCAGATGATGGACCCATTCTCCTATTTTCATCAGGCTGGTGAAACATCTGCTGGAACAGAGAGCGGTGAGTTTTTTGACGCAGATCAAATTAAACATGACGTAACTAAACATTCCACAGATATAATTAAAAGACATACAAACAAAATGCAGTACGAAGACATTCAACATGAATGAATCCAACAGCTGGGATGATTAAACAGACACATCTGTCTTGTAATGACGTCATCATCAGAGAAAAGTTACGTGAGCAGAGCTTTTCGCTGAATGCAGCCATGTTTATTATCTCTGTTTCTCCTTGGAGTGGTGAGTCATGCTGCTTGAGTTAATTGCGCTGTTGTTATGTGTGGGTCAGAGCCCTCTTCAGTAGATGGACCCTCTTTTCTGCTCCAATTGCCTGGCATGTTCCCTATTGTCAGACACCGAGGCAAGGCTGGTGGCTGAGTGAATGCAGGGTAGATGAAATAATCATATTAATACATATTTATGTTTATCGTTTTTCTCCCCATCAGACTGTTGGGCACAAACAAAGAGTGAAATATTCAAAGTGCAGATCTAAGAACTTTTGTTATGAAAGGGAGGATTTATGTCACAAAGGAAGAAAAATGTGTTTAAATGATGCCATGTTGATCTTGATCACAATAAAATAAACAAAACGATTCAAATGAGCAGAAGACTGAATCTATCAGAGTCTCAGCTTTTTATCTGATTTTGTTCTTAATGAACACATTCTGATAAATCTTCAGTTTATTTCATTTCTGCTATTGGCGTTGTCAGAAATAACAGGGGATAAATCAAGCTGTTTAGACCTGTTTTATTCTGGGATGTGACCCATTAGGGCTCACTGATAATAAAATGCAGCAGATCAGAGTCTAACAACAACAGCATTCTATTTAAAATCAACAAAACCTGCTCTGAAATGACTTTATGTCCCTTTTAAAGGAATATTATGCAACTTTTTCATATTTTTAAATCATGTTCTTGAGCCAGTATGTGCTAAAATGACCCTTTATAAGGTTAATGAAATGTCACTCAGACCCCCACCACCCTCTGTGGCCAGAATACCACACTTGCAACTTCAGAGTGGCGGGCCGCTCCCTGCTGGACTTAGTAAAGTGGAGCTGACATGCCTGGTGCTGCAGTCTGCTTCCAGCATGTTTCCTGCATGTTCTAGATCATGAACACAGCTGATTTGTTTGATTTAGTGATGAACTGCTCCTGTAGACACTAATGAAGGCTGAGGAGACATTTCAGCAGTTAGATTAAGGCGGGCCTATTCAAATGGCCCACCTGACCCTATCCCCCAACCACCAACAGAAAAAACCCAGATGAAAAACAGTTTTTGAATGTGAGTTTCAAAATTTCCACACTGATATTGCACTTGAACGCAACACCATCTTAGCAATCACAGACATATCACCCCTGGACTGGCGCTGCCTATTGGAGTTGCCGTAGTGTGGCGTCTACATATTCATGTCTATGTTAGCAGTGACCCAGCCCTGCCTGAATGAGTCACCTGTGAGAAGATGTCACTGACTGGTCAGAAACGCAAAATTGACAGGGAAAATAGGCGATTTAATCCAACTTGGATGGACAAATATGGGTTTGTTTTGCATAGCTGCTATGCTATTATTGTTAATTTTCCTTTAGTAGCTGCGATCGAGTTAATGCAGGTTAAAAACCATAAAAATGTTTGTATTACCAGCGCTGCAACTGTTGAATTGATGCAGATCATTAAAACAATAAAAAGACATTGTGCATTGTTGTTATTTTTAGTTGTATTTGTAGTAGTGGTGGAGGTGATAATATCAGTCAAAATATTAAAATGTAATATTTAAATGTTGTCAGTAAAATACATAATAAAGATTTGAGTATCCGACCCAAAGCTGATCCACGATTTAGAAATCTGGCCCAGTAGAGAAAGTCATTGAATAGGCCTGGATTAAGGTGTTAAAAAGATGACTGCACGGCGAGGAGATAAGTTTCACTTTCGGTTTTACAAAACGGACACTAGGGGGTGCTAAAAACAAACCAAAACTGCCTAGTGTCCCTTTAAGCACAAAAAGACTAAACCTGCTGTCACACTGTGCCTTGTTAAGGTTTGAACTATAATAATTTTAAGCCAGCAGCGTTTGGAAATCACTGCACCACTCCTTGGACGTTTTAGTATGAAGACAATCATGATGCTGCTACGCTCTGGAAACTCCTGCTGTTTTCAGCCTCCCTACATACTCACATGACTTTACATCAGCAGCACACTCCCTAAACAGTCCTAGCATGACTGCACCACAGCCCCAGTCTGGCAGAAGTCTCAGACAGCATGCAGCTTTAGCCTGAGACCAGGGTGGCCACTCTGATGAGTGCATGCATAGATATTCAACCACACTCAGCCCAGGAAATGCTGTAAGTGCCACCCAGTTACAGATGTTTTATGCATGCTCTAAATAATGGCTGACACATAATCCACAGCACTCCTATCACACACCTGAGGATTGCTCCAAAACCTTTAGTTTATCATATGAAGTAAATCAAACTTCAGCAGCTCGTCCACAGCAGGTTGTGGAACATCCAGCTCTGTTATTCACCGTGGCGTTTCTCTGTTATGGCCACTCGCTGAGTTATTGTCAGCGAGGCTGCTCGGTGATAACGTTGCTCGGACTCTCCTTTCTCTGAGGAAATAATCTGACTGAACTTTGCTGCTCCCTCTGCTTTGCTACACCTCACTTTGTCTTTCTCCAAGAAATCACAGCATCCAAACTGTCATCAGCAGCATTATTAAAACTGAGCTACAATTTAAGAAGATAACTAGAGCGTGTAATTTCCTTTGATTTCTGAGAATCTAATAAGATGAAGCTATTTGGGTCTGAATCAAAAATCTGTGTTCTGGTTTTGCTGAAGTTTTACTGAGGCATCAGAGTTTCTCAGGGGAAATAACACAGGACTAAAATCTGCAGGTTTTTTCTAATAGAGCCTTTCATCAATACTAATGCTTCTATATGAGCCATAAAAACACTGTGTGTGTGTGCGTGTGTGTGTGTGTGTGTGTGTGTGTGTGTGTGTGTGTGTGTGTGTGTGTGGTGTGTGTGTGTGTGTGTGTGTGTGTATGAAGGCTGTCATGTTGTTTTTACCACTATTTCTTCAATCAGTCTCCAAACCTTCTCCATTTCCTGTGAGTGGCAGACTGCCTCAGGCTGGCAATATAGCTGTCATCCAGGTGAGATGAGGGGAGAGGATGTTAGAGAAGCAGGTAGAGGAACCTCCACGTCAGGCAGAATTCTACAGGTTCAGTATAGAGGACATGACTTCTGAGAGGTCTGACACTCATCCCAATTTTAAAAGAAAGAAAGAAAGTTGGAACCGCTGGTTATGCATTTCTTCAAAAGGTAGCAGAGAAAATGCTTTATGAGCCGTAAAGAAAGTCTGTTTGGATCCTAGGCCAATCAAAATGAAGACTCTGACTTACAACTGATAGGATTCTTGTTGGCTTTTAAGCAAGTAAGGACCACTCAAACACATCTAACCAGGATGGTGTGATCCCAGCAGATGTTCCTGTTAGAAGTAATAAACAGGAACAGCACGCCAGGTAGAATGTGGTACAACATCAGACTAGAGAGAGAGAGAGAGAAAGAGAGAGAGAGAAAGAGAGAGAGAGAGAGAGAGAGAGAGAGAGAGAGAGAGAGAGAGAGAGAGAGAGAGAGAGAGAGAGAGTGTGTGTGTGCGTGCGTGCATGCGTGTGTGTTTGTGTGTGTGTGTGTGTGTTTGCTTTAGCATTGCAGAAAAGGGAACTTAGTTTCTAACAATTACGGACATTCTCCATATTTAGGAATATCTAAAAACATCACACACACACACACACACACACACACACACACACACACACACACACACACACACACACACACTTCTTCCTTTTTTCTACAACTACGTCTCTCTAGAAGCAGTCCTCCTAGGCTCCTCCCAGGATCCTCCCGAGAGGAGGAAAATAATTTCAACTGCTTGTATCAGGAATTTTGTTTTTTGGTCACAAAATTCAGATCATGGCATTGGCTGAGGGTTGGAATGACCACAACACTGAGATCCATCCCACCATCACTCAACCACTGTCAGTGTACCTCAGGGTAGCTATGTAGCTCCTCTCCATCAGTGTGTGTGAAAGGGTGAATGGCTGGATGTAGAAGCACATTGGAGTCCTCTGACTTAGAAAAGCAGGATTCAAGGGCAGGTAAATTACCATCAGAACCACTGACAAACCAGAACAAAAACAAGACAAGGCCAGTGGTTTCAGTGCTGACAGGTGAGGTCTTGGCCAGCGTCTACTTCAGATTCCAAAGGATTATTGGTCTGCCGGTCTTTGTCATGCACATTTAAAGGTCAACTTTACTCATGTTTTAATACATCTGCAGTGGTCTCTAGTAGGAATGAATGCCATGTACGCTGTTTTCTGGGGAATAAAGCTCATGTGCTCCTGTCTGAGGATGTAGCACTCAGCTGGAAATATAGCTTCAGATGACAGGATCTGGAGTCTTACTTCCTGATATTTAGACATCTCTTCTCTGATTGGTTGACAGCAACACGACTCTACCACTGACCCTTTTTGCTCTGCAGCGTTGATGTTTTATCTCCACAAATAACACAAGCCTGGAGGAGTTCTGCTGTGGGGTGGCGTTGCTAATGCTAACGGTTAGCTTCTACTAGTTGAGACGTTCTCTGCTGTTTCCTGGACGCTAAACCAACAACAACCTTCCTCGTCGTGAGTCAAGATGGGTGAGTCCATGAATGTTAAGTGACAGTGTGACGTGGATCTGTCAGGATTTTCTAAACCGAGCGTTTTTCAGTCTATTTTCTATCAGAAGCTAATGCAGGAGATAGGAGTAGGAGACTATTTTCATGTTCAGCCTGCATGAAAAACTCAGAGTGACCCATTATAATCAAAAATAATCATTAAAAATGGTTTCTCAGTGAACCTGCTCTTTAAATGTTTTTAGCTACCCACAGGTGACATATCAGGTGATAACTTTATTAGTATTGCTCATGTTGCATAAAAGCTTTAGCAGATTTATTTTCAAAAGAGTTGCTGTTTGAGATTCCAGATATAATGCTGAGGTGAGTCATGTCCGTCTGTAGGTGACACTGGAGCTTTTTCAGAGTTGGCTGAAGAAACCATTTTCCCGTCTACTGTCAGGCTTCACTGATGATGATGAGGAGGAGGATGGTTTAATGCTGTTCCACCCTCACACTGCCTGTGACGTACCTGTTTTCAGATGTCCATTTTCCAAACAAAGACCTGGATAATAAAACCAGCCACTCTGACCTGTCATTTCTAAACGCCGTTAGCAAACTGCACCAATGTTACCTGAGTCTACACAACTATTGCTGCTGGGAGCTGGTGGCGACTCCAGAAGATCGATTGGTCTCTGTAGGCTGGTTCAGTGTGTGTGATCTGTCATCACACTGATAATGAAATAACACCAAGGACAGATTACAGACTCACACATATGCTCACTTCTATTTGTCCCTGCAGCTCTCCTAGTAAGCAAAATCAATACCTCACAGCCAGCGAGAGCAGCAGCAGAGAACAACTCCACCGGGATCACATCCCATGATTAACCTGCAGGGGCTTGCTGTGTTGTTCACTCCCACTGGGCGTGTGTGTGTGTGTGTGTGTGTGTGTGTGTGTGTGTGTGTGTGTGTGTGTGTGTGTGTGTGTGTGTGTGTGTGTGTGTGTGTGTGTGTGTGTGTGTGTGTGTGTGTGTGTGTGTGTGTGTTCCTCTGGGTTACATGGCATCAATAAAAAGGTGACGGAAGCACTGTGCAAAAAATGAAGTGAAATGAGGACATGAGTCCACTGGGAGACATCAAAAAGGGAAAAACATAAAAAGTCACAGAAACAGGTGTTGTTACTTTGTTTTGAGCATGTTTGGGTCATGTCTGTTTAGCAAAATCATCTGATAAAACTCATGTATCTATGTAAATACAGTCCTGACATTATTATTCTTTCAAAAATCACCATGACAAGTTAATTTAACCTATGAAAAATAGAGGACTTGTGGGAAAACGGCATCATTTCATGACAGAACCAAGCAATTTTAAAAATGGCTGTGTGTTAGAGCTGTGATGAGCCGGTGCCCAGCTGTACTGAGTGGTAATCTAGATTTAAACACTTCCTCATTGGTATATTCAGCTCTCAGGTCCAGAGGCTGTGTGCCAGTCTCAGAGGTGAATCACTGTAATTGGATCCAAGCACCACAGGCAGGAAGCAGGATCAGAATAAATATCAAAGAAGTTTAATAACTAAACTGGAATGATGAGAACAGAAACAGCAGTAGGAGGCAGGAATGAATACTGAGGGAAAAAGACTGAAGTAGAAGTACTTTGGGCAGGTACTTTGGTGTTTTAAACATTCAAGATGGCACCAGCGTGTTTGGTACACCGTTTGTCTCTGTGTTCTTTGTTTTTATCCACCCATCCATTCTCTTCTGCTTATCCGGAGTCAGGTCGCAGGGGCAGCAGCCTAAGGAGGGAGGTCCAGACACTTAGACCAGCTCCTCCAGGGGAATCCCAAGGTGTTCCCTGGCCAGCCGAGAGACATAATCCCTCCAGCGTGTCCTGGGTCTTGCTTTGGGTCTCCTCCCGGTTGGACATGCCCAGGAAACCTCACCAGGGAAATGTCCAGGAGGCATCCTAACCAGATATCCGAGCCACTTCAACTCTCAATGTGGAGGAATAGCGGGTCTACTCCGAGCCCCTCTCGGATGACCGAGCTTCCCACCCTATCTCTAAGGGAGAGCCCAGCCACCCTGTGGAGAAAACTCATTTCGGCCGTTTGTATTTTTTCAGTCACTACCCAAAGCTCGTGACCATAGGTGAGGGTAGGAACGTAGATTGACTGATAAATCGAGAGCTTCGCCTTCCGGCTCAGCTCTCTCTTCACCACGACAGACCGGTACAACGCCCGCATCACTGCAGATGCAGCACCAATCTGCCTATCGATCTTCCGATCCATCTCACTTGCCTCACTTGTGAACAAAAATCCGAGATACTTAAACTCCTCCATTTTGGTCTATGACCCGCAAGCGCTACTGGATATTCGACTCTCTGGCCTGCATGGTAATGTTTGAGGGTGGTGGGTATGGGCATTCTTCTCCAACTTCTCGTTTCCATCCTGGGCCTGCTACATCGCTACGCAGAGCGCACCATAGGCGCAGAGGGAGGCGAAGTGGAAGCTAAAGGCTGGCTTGCCACTAGCTGCTCCGGTGCGGGGCTGGTCTGGCTCGAGACGTCTTACCGATTTGTCAAGCTACCTGGTCCCTGTAGTTAGTGGATAGGTGGGAGTGTGAAGGCCTGTCATCTACATTCCTCTCGTCCCCGACAGTGGGGAGTAACCTCCAGCAGCTAAATAGAGTTTGTGTTCCAGCGGAGCAGTGACCCCAGCCAAAATAGTGCTGGTAAACGCCAGATCACTGGTGAATAAGACTTTTGTTTTAAAGGATTTTGTTTCTTATGGCCAAGGCCGTTTTATCCAATGGGCATTATGGGCACTAGCCCAGGGGCCCACGCCCACTAGGGGCCCATGTGAGCAGCCCAAGGAATGGGAATAAAAGAGGTCTAACAGAAAAACACCAGGGAGACATATTATACTGTAAATGACTCAGCTACCGGGCACAACACGCACACCGCTAACATAATCAATTAAAATACTTTATTTTACAGGTGGAGTTACTCCACCTTTTTTCCACGTCTGTGCGCCTCTCTTGCGCTCGCTCCAGCGTCTCCTCAGGTACGGAGAGCACCGATTGTTCATGCGCTCCAGATGCTTCTCGCTGACCTGCACACAGCCCCAGTAACATTCTTAAAATCACAAAGGAAAATCATCAACACGCCTGACGCGCTCTGCCTCAGCAGAGCTCATATTTTACTCGGTACAAATGTCAGTAACGCGCATTACAACGCATTTTTAACCAGGAATCAATCAGTGGATTTTCTTTGTGGTTCTATATGGGGGAGCCTGAAAAAAGGTCCAGTTAATATATTACATTATTTATATTATGGACTCTAGCGCACCAGGACTTCTTTTGAGCAGCGAGGACAGAGACGCTGAGCGTTCATGCGCTCCAGCTGCTTCCTGCGCGCATCACGACCACAAAGTCACACCACCAAAAGAAAACAATTAACACGAGATCGTTCATGTCCGCTCCTATGTACTGGTACTTTCTCTGTTATTAATGCTTGACGCGCTCTGCCTCAGCGGAGCTCATCTGTGCCCCTGTGACATCCCCTCACTGCTGCGGGCTCGCAGTACGGATTTCGCTCTTTTTGCGGTGCAGATCAGGGCCGGTGCTAGCCATTTGGGTGCCCTAAGCACAAATGCTCTGTGGTGCCCCCCCTCCCAAAAAAAAAACAAAGAACTATACAACAATATGTGCGTCTCTCGTTATTTCCAAAATTGCTTCTTTAATTTAAAATTTAACTAAAATGATTGAAATTTAATAAAACAAACTAATCTTGCCTCAACAGCACCTCACAATTAAAAAATTAAATAAAATAAGTTAAAATAATAATACTACCACTATTATTAAAAAAAGATCTATGAAATGATTGGAGATTAACTGAAAATTAAAAACAGTATAAGGTATTCAAATATTAGGTTTGGCTTAATATAAAGAAAGTGTAACTAAGACTCATCCTTTAAAGTACTGAATGAGACTTTTTGTCCACTACATTTTATTTATTCATTTCGACTCGTTCTTCTGACTTTACAGAGGGAACTGACCCTTGTTCAAAACAAGTTTTCTTTTCTTGAGGAAGATTTTTTTAGGAGGAACTTTGTTAAAACCAGAAAATCATCTAACTCTCCAGAACTTCTTCACATTAATCCAAGGGGTTCAAATGAAGGCAACTGGACTTCTTTGGTTTCTTGAAGACGCAAAAGGAAGAGAAACACGTTAAGAAAGCGCTCCAAAACTGCAGATACCCCAACTGGGCCTTTGTGAAATAAAAAAAGAAGTCTAGAAAGGAATCCACAGCAGCAAACAGCAAAGAGAAGGACAACAGGCGCAGAGGTACCATCATCCCATATGTGGCAGGAGTCTCTGAGAAACTGAGAAGAATCTTCTCCAAACATAACATCCCTGCAAACTTTAAACCCAACAATACCCTCAAACAGAGGCTGGTCCATCCTAAAGACAAGACACCCAAACAGAAGCGGAGCGGCGTCGTTTATGCAGTCCAATGCAGTGAGGACTGTCCAGAGCTTTACATAGGGGAAACTAAACAACAACTACACAAGCGCATGGCACAGCACAGGAGAGCCACCTCTTCAGGCCAAGACTCTGCAGTCCACCTACACCTGAAGGACAAGGGTCACACCTTTGAAGATGACAAAGTCCACATTCTGGACAGAGAAGATAGATGGTTTGAGAGAGGAGTGAAGGAAGCCATCTATGTCAAAATGGAGAAACCATCATTAAATAGAGGAGGAGGACTCAGGTTTCACCTTTCCAGCACCTACAATGCAGCTTTGAACCAAGTTCCAAAACAGTTTCAGTCCAGTTCACACCCTCCTGCATCTAATCAAAACAACGACTCACAAACAATAGAGGCTAACGATGCTAACGACCCATCAAGAGGTAGGGAGGAGGGGCGTTCACAGGCAGATGCTGCTCGTTGAGCAACAATAGACAGCTACAGTTTATAAGATCGACCCTCCCATATTCCAGTCAGAATTGACAAAGCTCCTCGGATGAGAAGCGAAACGTCTTCAAAAAAAACAAAGAAGTCCAGTTGCCTTCATTTGAACCCCTTGGATTACCATGACCTGGATGACTGAGAACCTTCACCAGCATATTCTTCACATTAAGTTTTATACTTTAGCACTGCTGTTCTATCTATCTATCTATCATCTATCTATCTATCTATCTATCTATCTATCTATCTATCTATCTATCTATCTATCTATCTATCTATCTATCTATCTATCTATCTATCTATCTATCTATCTATCTATCTATCTATCTATCTATCTATCTATCTATCATCTATCTATCTATCTATCCATCCATCCATCCATCCATCCATCCATCCATCCATCCATCTATCAGCAGTTAGGAGTTACAGCTACATGTATCAAATGTCACACTAGGAAGGCATCCACTTTCTTTAAAAGTGGGATATAATTTAATTTTGTTAAATCTGCCAGCCTGGGAGAGACATTAATGCCCGTTATGTAATATTCCCAGATTCCAATGGTGTATTAAATGAATTGACAAAAGAGAAATTAATTGGGAACAGAACAGTAGATTTTAACCAGTTTATTGAATAATCTGAAACTTTTGAAAAAAGTTTATTAGTTCGATTGCTTGGGAGAAAGCGGACGTTCATTCCGTGGAGGCCAACAGAAAGTGCTACGTTTATAGTTCTCAGGTGATAGTGGACGTCATACATTAAAGTTCATGGTCAGAGGCAGGGGCAGGGACTAGCCCATGACCAGTTATTTAAATCATGTATTCTTTACACCAATTTCAGAATATTCTGTTCAAATGTTCACAGACATTGGAACCTTAAAAATGAAAAAAATAGTATAATGTAAATACTATCACAAAGGAAGTCAAGTCAAGTGAAGTCAAGCTGAATTTGTATTGCAAGTTTCCATGGCAACAGCCATTGCCCCAAAAATTCTTCCCAAAAACAGTACAATAAAACAATCAGGAAAGTGAAAGAATCAAACCATGCTAAGATCAAAACATCCAAGAGACTAAAAACTAGAAACTGAAATAAAAGTTTGTAATAGTCAAATATAATGAAATGCCCTATTCTAGCCTGACAGCTTAGCACAGTGGTCTAAGAGTGTGTCAGAGAGATTCAGAGGGGGTGAAGGTCGGGCTCTACACACGTGCGTGGGTTCAAACCCCACTCAGGCTGGTTCATTTTTTTTCTTTTTTTAACTTGGAAAACTGTTTAGCTCCTGCTTTTATCTCAATTTAAGATGATTCCGCTCACATATCTTTTTTTTACACATGCCCACTTCTGTCCTCTTGTCTGGGCTGAAGGCGATCTATCCATCCATCCATTCATCAGCAGTTAGGAGTTACAGCTACATGTATCAAATGTCACACAGGAACTTTTATTTATAATTCATGTAAAATTATTTAAATTCCATTTAGGGGTGGGCAATATCATGCCATTCACAATATAACCCGTAACTATTTTTTGCCAAGAAAAAAAATCTATCATGTTAAGCTAATTTCATCACGTAATTGCATCTACTAGGATTATGTTCATGTGGGTCATCAGCATTAAGTTATTAAAAGTTATGAAAGCAAACATGGCTGGAATCTTAGTTTTAATTCATATCAGCCAGTAGGGAAAAATATGTTTGAGGAATTTTGGCCTCTTCAGGCTTCCATACCTGTAACCTGGTTATGCGGAGTTTAGCTCATCCCTGCACATAAACAGCAAAAACACACAGGTGAAGCGGTAAATTAAAACGACCAAATCGGCTGGCAACGCAGCCGCATATTTATAAATAGAAGCATGTCATTTTGGTGGCGCGCAGGTCAGGGCACGGCTCTGGGACAGAGAACCGAGCCTGCCCGTCCAATCAGTAGCCAGTTAAATTGTCCTCTTGGTGTTGTTTGTGTGCATGGTGTAGCTGATATTATAAATAATCAATTTTTTTTTTCATAAACGTGATTGCTTGGTGCCCCCCTGGCCACTCGTTGCCCTACGCACTGTGTGTGATGCGCGTGTAGAGAGCGCCGGCACTGGTGCAGATCCCTGAACTACTGTGCTGTGATTATTTCACCTCTCTGTCATGGCTGCGGCACTCCCTTTGAGCTGCTTAGTTCAAAAGTAACTCATGAGGTAAAAAACTCAGAAAGCCTGGAAGTGGTTTTTCTGGAGGATTTAGAGGAGATGCAGAAAGATCAGAGAAAGACAGGATGGAAAACAATCAAATAAAAAACAAGAAACCAAAACAAAGTGCTTGAAAATGAAAAGACATAAAGCAATAATCTATAAGCATGCATTATTTACATATTTGAAACAATTCAGATGACCTTCAAAGCTCAGTCCCACACCCAGGGCCGGTTCAAGGCATTTGGGGGCTCACGGCAAAATGGACTTGGAGGCCCCCCTCCAAAACGTTGAGTTTGTGCGCTCCCAAAAACCCAAAGTGTGAACTGTTCTGGTTTCTCTCTTTTGAAATAAATATAAAGGCTTTTATTGCATTACCCCAAACCTCCACACCATAAGTTATATAAGGTAGCAGTAGAGATGAATATAGAAGGAACAGAGCCTTATTAAGCACGTAACATGTTTTACCAAATACTGCAATCGTCTTTTCGAGTTTTTATACTTTGGGTTTCCAGCAGATTTTATGGTCCTGTATCAGTCCAAGAAACTTGATTTCTATAATAAACATAGTAATATCAAATTAATATTATTATTATTACAAGTTGTAGCAGTATTCATATCATTGTAAATGTATTCATTTATTATGTAGAAGGAAAGCATTTTCACTTCACCCATTTACTTCCCATTTAGTATCTAATGCTTTAAGGTCAAGGAGGAAGTGAGTGTCCGGCCAGTCAATGTTCCTGTGGGGGGTGGGGTGGGGGATGTTGTGTAGGAATGGGGGGGGGGGGGGGGGGGGGGGGGGGGGGGCCCTTTGGGCACTTTGTGCCCAGGGGCCCTTGCAATCCTAATCTGGCCCTGCTTATGGCTGGACATCCTCTGAGTGACTGAAACGTGGATTGGCACTAGTGAAAAAGGATAGGCTGCAAATTTCTGTCTGCATGATTACCAGATATGTGTTAAATCTGCTAAAGCTGCACATTTTGCAAATAGGGTTTTGGTAAATAAAGACAAACCTCGTGTTCTTTTTAATTTAGTGACTGCTGCCCTGAATGTTCCAGAATCTGCTATCAATGAGGCTTCACTTGCAATGCATGAAAACTTTCTTAAATTTTTTATGAGCAAGGTTTTAGACACAAGGGCCCTTATTAGCACTCCATCTGCTAGACTGCCAGATGCCGTCCCATGTTCAGCGTTATTTTTGAAGTTTGTGCCTGTGACACCCTCTGACTTGGAAAGGGTGGTTAGCCAGCTGAAGTCTGCTGGGTCACCAGATGACTCTGTCCCCCCTCGCCTGTTTAAAGAAGTATTTGCTACTACTGCATCTTGTGTTTTGCATATGGTGAATACTAGCTTGGTAAATAGGGTTGTGTCAGGAAGCTTTAAACATGTTGTTCAGCCAGTAATTAACAAGTCGGATTTCCAAGCTCCTATTCGTGTCCAAACTGCTGGAAAAAAAGTTTTTGACCAACTCAAAGAATTTCAAGACAAGCATGGGATTCCTGAGGTTTTTCAATCTGGTTTCAAAAAGGGCCACAGTACTGAATCGGTCCTGCTGAGGGTGGCAAAATACATCTTGCTGTCCTCTGACTCTGGTCATACTGTGGTCTTTGTACTTCTAAATTTGACCACATCTTTTGATACGGTGGACCTTGGAATTTTCTTGTGTCACCTTGAAAATACTGTTGGTATCTGGGGAGTGGCTGTGGAATGGTTTCGATCCTATTTGTCTGATAGACGTTTTTGTGTTAAAATTGGTGACTCAGTGTCCTCCACAGCTCCCCTGTCGAGTGGTGTTCCTCTGGGGTCCATTCTTGGGCCACTTTTGTTCACCCTTTACCTGCTTCCCCTGGGGTTTATTTCTCGACAGTTTGGGGTGCCTTTTCATCTCTATGCAGATGATAGCCAAATCTATGTGCCCCTTAGCCATGAGGAAAACTTCTGTGCAGAAAAATAATGGAATGCCTGGCTGAGGTTAGATCATGGATGTCTGCAAACTTTTTGCATTTCAATGAAACCAAAACTGAGGTTTTACAAATTGGCCCTAGACATGTGGTAGTGACTGGATTTGGGACCGTTAACCCAGTTTCTTAAGCCCATTGTCTCTAATCTAGGTGTTGAAATGGATAGAAATTTCTGTTTTATTAAACACATAAGCTCAGTGGTGAGTGCTAGTTGTTTTCACTTGAGACAAATAGCTAAGATAAAAACATCTTTATTGAGACATCACGTTGCGATCCTAATTCATGCGTTTGTGACGACTAGACTGGACTACTGTAACGCGCTGTATGCAGGCATCAGCCAGTCTTTGATTTCACGCCTGCAGCTGGTCCAGAATGCTGCGGCACGTCTTTTAACTGGTACTTGTAAGCATGACCATATTTCACCGGTCCTATCGGCCCTTCATTGGCTCCCAGTCAGGTAGGTACTGAATTGATTTAAAATTATTTTTATTTGTTTTTAAATGTCAAAACGGCCTTGCCCCACACTACCTGACTGAACTGCTGACGTTGAATGTGCCTGTGCGGTCTCTTCGATCTGCTGAACGTGGACTGCTTGTTGTTCCCCTGACCAAGAGGCAGAGCTTTTTCGGTCACCTGTCCTAGGTTGTGGAATGAGCTGCCTTTAAACGTAAAACAGGCTGACTCACTGATGGTGTTTAAATCTCACCTGAAGACTCACCTCTTCTCTCTTGCCTTTGATTTAAATTGCTGACATTAGACTGTTTTGGGATTATTTCACTGTAAATTCTAACTTTTTTGTAACTTTAATGTTATAATATATATAATTATAATATAATTTGTTATTAGAATAGAGAACCCCAGTCTCCACATGATATAGTTACATTTATCTGCTGTCCCCAAACACCAGTCCTACGTAACCCTGCTGATTGCTAACTGTTCCAGCGTGGCTTTAGTATTACTTTTAGAATAACACACACACTCTCACACACTTGATGACTGTTTTGTGTAACCATGAGGTATGGTCATGTGAGCGCTGTAGACAAGGTGCACTTAGTCATACCTGTGTTTTGCATACAGACACACACAGGACAAACAGAGCTGTTGACAGTGTGGCTCTAGTGATCACTCGTCACAAAGTGAAGGACCATCATATGTGAATCACTGAATCAACATCCTATTGTTACTCTGTTCTCTACGTTGATGGAGAGCAGCTGAGCGAATATTCCTTAATGCAACGGCTTTCTGTTGATGAATTTGTTTTCTTAATGGGTCACGGTTCATTCAGCATTTGCCTCCCAGCTTTTCTCACTGTGTTTGTTATTTATCATGCTGTTGCTATGTTTGTGAACTGTTAGTGAACCTACAGTGATGTGTGTTAGACTGTAACTTACACTGTAAAAAATGAAACCTCTGACTCAAAGATAGTGCTAAGATGTTTTAGAGGTCAGGTTAATACAAGTTTAGTGGTACTGGCTGCAGTAACTGCATGACTATAAGCAGGACTAGAAGAGATTTTACACTGATCTTAATGTCTGTTTTTTAACTAAAGATGTTTTTTAGATCAAAATTGTTTATTTGTATTTATGTGATTTGGATGTAAAAGCTAATGAGTAATTATCATCACACCTGTTGTAGATAGCTGTTTGAACAGCCTCCATTTGAGGGAACACATGTACAAAACCTGCTTTTACCAAAGATGTTTTAATTTTGTTGCTGTCTGCCAAAACCTTGTACCTCCATTTTTCATCATTTTCTCACACAGGTCAGCTCTACTGGACGTCTTTCAAATCATTCAGTGATTTTTATAGAACGTAAAGTGTCAGAAAGTGCTCGTGACCACCCAGAGTTTTAAAATAAAACTTTCTTTCATTTCCTGAAAATGTTACATTTTGGAGATTCAAGGTTTTTGTCCAACAGCAATGATACCTTTTTTCATAAAGTTGGATAGCCTAGACATCTACATAGACAGGAGCTGAAGCAAAATGATAGCGATGCTCCTTTGGAACTTCAGACCAGTCTGGTGGCTGGCCAATCACAGCGCTCTATTGGTTTGGTGGGCAGGATGATGGGACTGAGCGAAACAAAGATGGCAGCAGCTTGTTTGAAATGGCTTTAGCATCAACTTTGGATGATTTAGACTTGTCTTTTCTTTGAGTTGAGAGTAGATAGGGGTACTTAAGTTTATTTATTTAGAAAAAGGATGTATGTCCGTTCTCTGCCCAACAAGATTGATGAGCTCACAGCACTGACCAGGCTCCAGCGGGTGTAGTCTGATCTTTTTTACTGAAACATGGATGAATGAGCTCATCGCTGACTCTGAGGTTTCCCTGGAAGGATTTAAACTCACGCGCGCTGACAGGAGCGCGGAGCGGTAAGCGAAAAGGAGGGGGTCTGGCTATGTTTATTAATGAGAGATGGTGCAACCCGGCGCATGTGACCATTAAACAAAAACTCTGTACAAAAGACATTGAGATACTGGCTGTTGGTCTCCGGCCCTATTATATCCCAGAGAGTTTTCACATGTCATAGCGTTTAATGTGTACATCCCCCCCTCGGCTGACACAGTCGCTGCATGCGAACTGCTCCAAAGTTCTGTGGAGAAGCTGCAGACAGCTCATCCTGACGTGCTTGTTCTCATCAGCGGGGATTTTAATCACGCCTCTCTCTCCTCCACTCTCTCCACTTTTACACAGTATGTTGAGTGTCCCACAAGAAATTTTAATACAATTGATCTTCTGTATGCTAATGTCAAAAACGCATACACGTCTTCCCCCTGCCACCGCTCAGATCACAACCTCATTTACCTGAAGCCTGAATACACACCCAGGGTGATTAGGGAGCCTCCTCAGAAAAAAACTGTGAAAGTGTGGAATGAAGAATCAACAGAAATTCTGAGGGACTGTTTCCAAACCACTGACTGGGAAACACTCTGCAGCACCCATGGTGATAACCTTGACAGCCTGACCCACTGTGTGACTGATTATGTACACTTCTGTGTAGAAAATACCGTCCCAACACGAAGAGTGAGGTGTTTCTCAAACAATAAACCTTGGCTGACCACAGAGATGAAATCCCTGCTGAACGAGAAGAAAAAAGCTTTCATGTCTGGAAATAAGGAGGAGCAAAACATGTACAGAAAGAACTTAAACACAAAATAAGATGGGCTAAAGACAGCTACAGGAGGAAGCTGGAGAATCAGCTGGGGCAGAACAATGCTCGTGGTGCTTGGAGAGGCCTCAGGAACATCACAGGTCACAGTGGGAGGAGTGGTGCCAGTGGGTCTGCTGACGGGGACCAGAACCAGGCCAATGAGCTTAACCTGCTTTTTAACAGATTCAACTCCACTCCCCCCACTGCTGCAACAGGCACCACCCACACCACCACCCCCCAACTACCTCCAGTCAGCCAGCCAACCCCCCACCTCCCAACTTCACACCATTCATCAGCTTCTCCCCCCTCCACCAACTCTCATCAGCAACAACCCCCCCCCCCTCACTCCCCCCTCTCAGTTACACCGGACCAGGTGAGGAGAGAACTGAGGCGGCTTAAGAGCAGAAAATCAGCAGGTCCTGACGGAATCAGCCCCAGACCAGTTGTGTGAAGTAGTCACGTACATGTTCAACCTGAGCCTTCGACTGGAGCAGGTCCCCATACTGTGGAAGACCTCCTGTGTGGTTCCAGTCCCCAAAACATCACATCCCAGGAATCCAGACCACTACAGACCAGTCGCCTTGACCTCCCACCTGATGAAGACTATGGAGAGACTCATCCTCACCTATCTACGTTCAGTGGTGACCCCAGAAATAGACCCACTTCAATTTGCATATAAACCAAACATGGGGGTGGAGGACGCCCTCATCTCTGAATCACCTCGAGATGCAAAAAAAGCACTGTGAGGATCATGTTCTTCGATTTCTCCAGTGCCTTCAACACCATCCAGCCGTGTCTACTGCTGCAGAAGATGAGGGGTGCAGGAGTGGATGAACATCTGACCACATGGATCATCAACTACCTCACCAACAGGCCACAGTACGTGAGGCTGCACAACTGTACGTCTGAGGTGGTTGTGTGCAGTACTGGAGCTCCGCAGGGTACAGTGCTCTCACCCTTTCTCTTCACCTTCTACACCTTGGACTTTACCTACAACACCAGCAGCTGTCACCTCCAGAAGTTCTCTGATGACTCGGCCATCGTCGGCTGTGTGTCTGAGGGGAACGACCAGGAGTACAGGTCAGTCATCATGGACTTTGTGGACTGGTGTGAGCGTAACCACCTTCGCTTGAACACCAGTAAAACAAAGGAAATGGTGATTGACTTCCAGAGAAACACTCCTCCTCACTCACCAGTAAACATCCAGGGAGCATACATTGAGGTGGTGGACACCTTTAAGTACCTGGGTGTTCACCTCAACAGTAAACTGAACTGGTCCCACAACACAGATGCTCTGTATAAGAAGGGCCAAAGCCCTCCATCTCATGAGGAGGCTGAGGACCTTCGGAGTTAATTCCCAGCTGCTAAAATCCTTTTATCACTCTGTTGTTGGCTCTGTTATTCATTCTGCTGTGGTCTGTTGGGGTGTAGGCAGCTCTGACCGAGACAGAAAGAGACTGAACAAGCTAGCTACCAAAGCTAGCTCGGTTCTTGGCTGCCCACTGGATTCTGTTGAGGAGACGTGTGAAAGGAGGATGCTGGGGAAGATGACCTCCATCTTAAGAAACCCCTCCCACCCACTGCACTCCACTGTGGAGATCATGGACAGCTCCTCCAGAGGTAGACTGAGACATCCCAGATGTAAAACTGAGCGCTTTCATCCCCTCTGCTGTAAGAGTGTATAACTGTTCAGTTTAAGCTGTACTGGTATCATCCTGGTACACAATAACACCAATGCAATGTTCAGTATGTGTTCTATACTGGTGCAATACCAGATTCATATTGTTGTCTGTGTCTCTTACAGTATGCTGCATAGTGTTGGTACCAAGTTTGTTTTCATCTTTTATTTGTGGTTTTTATAGTGATCTAAGATTACAATACTAGATTACTGCCTATGTGTATATACATGTATCCTTGTTTTTTTATCTTTCTTCTAATTACCCTTTGAGTGACGGTGCTGCTGTGACAAGTGAATTTCCCCACTGTGGGATCAATAAAGTCTATTCTATTCTATTCTATTTGTGTCTTCTTTGACGTGTATGGTGGACTGCCCCATTGACAGACTTCCATAGCGGTGAGTACGTCACGTTGTTCGTTGTCCAATAGCATGTGGAGACAGTTTGAAAGACAACCATATATTCTGCTTATCTGTCTATGAGTCATGGTCAGGCTATATAGAGCTCCGGGAGTTGACGTCACTTCTCCCGGCATTCAACAGTTCAAATTGAATGGCGCCATCTTGGCAGGCAGTTGCCCACAGCTAGGCTATTGTTATTGTCAGAAAACTCAATCAAACGGGAAATATGGTAGATACTTGTTGTGCCCCAGGATGCCATAACACACGAGATAAGGGAAGAGCCTTCTACAGGATTCCCCAAGATCCGGAACGCCGCAAACATTGGATCATCGCAATGAAACGCGCTAGCGACCAGGCTTAAATGAAGCTGTGGGATCCTGGGAGTAAAGGTTTTCGCTTATGCAGCAACTACTTCATATCAGGTACTTAAACCAACGTTTCCTCAACTGTATATGGTATTTATTTTAAATGCTTTTATTACGATCTTAGTGGGCTTCCTAAACTTATTTTGGCGTGGCTTTTTCTGTCACGTAAAACTTCTGCCTCGTGATTTCTGCTTGCTGCCGTTTACGTGTCATATGATCCCTCCAGGCTTTTATATGCTCTTAGTGATGCTCCGGAGTAGGACGAGGGAAAATTAATAAGGAAATTATAAATGTCAGGGTATCTCAAATCCGTAAGAGGTCCGCTCCGACAGCTTCTGGCATTTTAAAAGTATCCCAGGGGCATGGTAAGGGTCGGAGATGTTTAATCTATTTAATTTCTGACTATATAAGACGATTTCTTTGGTTTTAAAGTGTGAAGTAAACTCCGACGGAGTAAAATCCAAGCTGGTCCTGTTCAACATGGCAACATGGCGTCTACGCTCTGAGAGTCACGTGACATCTGGAGCTCTATAGTCACATATATAGGATGGTTTGTCCGATCATCTTTCCGATTGACGTCCATGTACACACACATTCGGATTGTTGGAGTAAAATAATGCCCACTGTGCATGTGTGCAAATTCAGCGTGACATCTTTCCGCCTTTGCAGATGCTCAGGACGAGTCAAAAACATGGTAAGCAGAAGTGGTCTGTTGCCGACATTATTTTTACTGGAAACACTCAGGGAGCTCAATATTATTGAACGTCTCAATGGCCAAAAGGCTAGAAATGCCGAGTTATACACTCAAGTGCATCTAAAGATGCAGGAAGCGGGAATTCACCAAAGTATCAACCAAATCAAAAACCACTGGAAAAGTTTGAAAGAGGCGTATTACAAGGCAAAAACTCAAACCGACAAAAGACATGCGGACAAGATGGCGTTTGTTTACAATTCTTTTCCAGGAAAGACAACTCTGCGCATGCTCAACCTATTTAATCTGATTGAATGCTTGGTGCGTGTATACTCACGGCATGATCGCATCATTTCAGTTAGTGTCCATGTAAACAGAGATTTGGGATTTCCGATCAACCAAGATTTGAATCGGATAGGGGAAATTTGGTGCATATAAACTTAGCTACTGTTTCTCCAAACTAGGGTTGTTAGAGCTATTTACAAACAAATCTTCATTTTTCATCATTTCTTGACCGTTGCGTTGAGCTGATTTGTCTTCAAAGGAAACTCGAACCTTGTTCTAGTGACAATCTGAACCAATGACACATTTTTAAACATGTCCCCAACATGTAACGAGATAACGTTGTTAAATGGAGACCATTTAAACAGCTGTTTCTCCTTTAATAAACACTTTATTCATTAAACTGGACTTTCTCCTGACTTTTAATACTGCTGTCAATTAAAATAAAAAAGCTGAAAACATAAGTGGTACAGGCTAAACTTAAAGTCTCTTCCTTCCCGCCACAGGATCTAATCAGATTTACATATTTCTGACACCAGACAGAATATTTGATCTTCTGACTTGAATGGACATAAATATTTAGCTGAAACCTGACCCAAAGACACACGCGCTCACACTGAAACCACGTTAATAAAATCAACTCAGTTTAACATGTTTTAGTGGGAAAGCCAAAGAAAATCAGCACACAACTTTAAATTGTGTTTTGTGATGAAGGTGATTGGTGAAGCTCCAACATGAGAGGAACAGTCTGAGGCGGAGATCTTTAATTGGATCGGAGTCACTCTGGAGAGTCATTTGTGTGGCGCTGAGAACAAAGAAACACGGCTCTTAAACACACACTGACAGCGATACTCATTTAAAAGACAAACACACGGCGGTATAATCGCTGACCTCCTCCTGTCTCGCCGTTTCACTAACAATCTTCCCAAGTACTTAAACAGTTTGTCAGAAAATGATCCTCATGGGAAAAAGGCTTAAAGGTCCCTGTTTTACAACATTCTGCTTCAGATTCTTGTTTCATTTCTATCCTATGTGTCCAATTAAGTGATTGTGAGACCGACAGAGAAAGGAGAGAGAGAGAGACCCAAACAAAGAGCTTCAGGAGGAATACGACAAGAAATGAATGTTTCTGTTCTGTTCCAGTCCTTTTTAATACAAGAATAAAACTACAGAACAAAGCAACTCTGGGACTTTCAGTCCCTTGTTTCTTTTCAGTAAAACACACGGAGGAAAGGTGTGAAGAGATGCAACACTGAGAAGTTCTAGTTTATTTTTTAAAGCATCTAAACATGTGTCTCACAGAACAGAATACATGATAAAGTTTTTCAGTTTTGTTTCATTATGTCTTAGAAATCACAAGCAAATCACATCTTGGGTCCTGTTCACACAGAAAGAGAAGATTTTCTCCTTCAGGACGTTTCTGATTACCGTACTGGGTCTGAAGATGACCTCGTCAGATACCGTGTGTGTGTGTGTGTGTGTGTGTGTGTGTGTGTGTGTGTGTGTGTGTGTGTGTGTGTGTGTGTGTGTGTGTGTGTGTGTGTGTGTGTGTGTGTGTGTGTGTGTGTGTGTGTGTGTGTGTTAGGGTGTATTAAGATCACTCTGGACTGATCCGATCATAAATCTGGGCTTTCCTTCATGTTGGATTGCTTTGGTCTGATTTTCAAACGAGTGTGCAGCCTGTTGAATGCCACGTGTAGCCAATCAGAAAGCGAAGTGACGGAAGCACGCTGCACATGTCTCCATATTTGTTTACTCCAAACTCATGTTTGATCTCACAAGATTTCCTGTTTGACCGGGGAATCTTCCTGTGTGTAGTTTTTGCTGCGCCACACACTGTTGGACTGATAAATCTGTGATTTGTTATCACCAGGTGTGATCGCTCATGTTATGAAAAGTATGCAACAATCTAAAAGTCCTGCCATGTGAACCAGGCCAGGTTGATTCCGTTATGCTTCTGTTCTTAAATCCAATAAAGACCTTTCCAGTTTCAGGTAACTGGTCAAGAACCATGATGGCCTTGGACACAGGTTGCTTTCTCACAGGGTACAAAAGTCCTCTTGCGATGTATATTTTCACTCGAGAGGTTGTAACTTCCCCACACCAGTCACGGTCGTGCGCGCAACGTTTGACTTTGATAGGGGAAGTTGGGGGGAACTTCGAGTAGGGCTACTTCTCCTCCTGCTCCTTCTTTTTGAAAGGAGCCAACTAAAGTGAATCAGGCTTCTATGTCATGTTTGGGTCGAGGTGTTTGACCCAGGACATGTAGAATCAGTCACAACACAAGGGATTGAAAAGCAAACACAGATTAACGATAACTTAAGGAGCACTACAATGTGTGGCAAGATGGACGGGGTCTCAGGCTCAAGAGGTTCTGGAAGACAGAGGCCAGTTAGCTGGTAGCCAGGCTGAGAGAAGGTGCAAGCTGAGAGCTGAAGCTTACGCTTCTGCAGGTGGCTCAGCGCTCGAGGGGGGAGGGAGCCAGATCAGAGGTGGAGGTCGTGGAGGAGGACTCGAAAGCAGGAAGCAGGCTTGAGGACTCGAAAGGTGGATGCCAAAGGTTCCAGGAAGGGTGAGCTGTGGGAGAGCAGGGCGGACAGGTTGCAGGCAGACGCTGACTCCAGTGTGATCCGGGAGGTTATTAGGTTATAGGCTGGAGATGGTCAGGATACCTGGAGACAGGGAACAAAGTTAGGGAGCTGGAAAACAGCATTAGAGGGCTCGAAAGAGGTGGCTTGTGACTCTCGGCTTGGTTGTACCCAAAGTGAGTAATCATCCGGCACCATGGTGTCATCTGCCAGCTTCTGGTGTTAGAGCTGGTTGAGTTCAGTGGGTGTGACTCTAATCTGGAATCGGAGATTTAATTCGAATCACATCAAACACAGCGTTAGTATTTAATCACTGATGCATCATCGTTGGCAGATGAGTTTACTCTGTGTTTGATTTCCTTCAAAGGAAGATCAAAGAATGTTAGTGTTTGACAGGAAAACACTTCCAGCAGTGGCTCCACAGCCTGTTAGCTCATCTCTGATTTCTCTTTACTCAACATGCAAAACTCAGATTTATTACTGTTTTCTTATGAGTTGATGCAAATTTTAGGCTGTGGGTTCATTCTTCATTTAATATGTTGATCAGCATTTCATTTGTGTGGACTACTAATCTTCAGAGATGTCATCATCATCCATCTACTTACTTTTGCACATTTCTCTCCTTCCAGCCACCATCATGCATTAAATCAGCCTCTAAATGAGTAGTCCCAGTTGTGTTTTATCCAGTTAAATCTTCTCACTGACCAACAAGACTCTTTTTATTTCCTGCACATCTTTGCAGAAACGCGTAACAAACTGCAGACATGATGATTGAAGACTGTCCAGTCAGATTAAAGCTTTTCACCTTCTGAATCTTTCTGTCACGCCTTGATGCTATAAATAGCTGCATTCAGGTATAATAGTCTCGTGTTGGGATCTTGTGGCGTTGAAGAGGCTGACATTTATTTACTCTATTTATTTAACCTTTATTAGCCCAGGTGAGTCGATAGAGTTGTCATTTATGACAACAGCCTGGCCAAGAAGCAGCAGCAAGAGCAGAAAATATCAAATAAACACGTCACAACAGGATAAACACTCGTAGAATTATTACAAACATAAAGACCATTTAATAAAAAATTAAATCTGATTAAATAAAAAAACATTTTAACCATAGATAAACAAATATAATAAAGGTGAGAATCTGGTCCAAAAGTTCGTTTATGTCAGTCATTCACCTTAAAATGTGAAACTTATAGACTCACTGCATGCAAAGCCTTTATTTGTTATAATTGTGATGAAAACCTGTGTTTATGATAAAATTCCAAACTGATGAACATCTCAAACTGATTCTCTCTCAGAGAAAACACAGAGTTGTTGGAAACAAATGTATAGGTTCCACTGAGAAGATGCTGGTGAAGGTTCTCAGTCATCCAGGTCATGGTAAACCAAAGGGGATCTAATGAAGGCAACTGGACTTCTTTGGTTTCTTGAAGACGTTCCGCTTCTCATCTGAGGAGCTTTGTCAATTCTGACTGGAATATGGGAGAGTCGATCCCATATTCCGAATGGAACCCTAACCCATGTCAGAACTGACAAAGATCCTCGGATGAGAAGTGAAACATCTTCAAGAAACCAAGGAAGTCCAGTTCATTCGAACCCCCTTTGACGTTTCACTGAGAAAAACCACTGCTATAATCTTTGACGGACTAATATCGTTTGTTTCTGAGCGTTAATGTGACTCAATTCACCAAACTAAAGAGAAGAGAGAGAGAGTAACACCAAGTGAGAGGAGGAGGAAGAGGCTTTTTGACCCAACACTGGTCTCTGTCGTGTTAGAAATGTTCACCTGTTCACTATTTCTTCTCTCATGACTTCAGGTTCTGCATTTCTGCACCACAGCTCCCTCTTTTGTGTTAAAGGAACGTGACTTTATTATTCACCATTAACAAAAACAAACCTGAACATTTTTGAATTAATTCAAATTTGTTAATATGATGCAGATGTGATCTTCCCCACCCCTAGCTTATGGATGCTACTGAGCTTACCTGCATATTGCATTTGCCTCTGAGCTTCAACACAAATTCAGCTGCTTAGCCAGTCCCAGGTTCCCGTAGGGTGCTATCTCTCTCTGAGATTTACATTTTCATTATAAATGGGTTCATAAACAAGCGCTATTTGTGCTGGACCTGCATATATGAAAACTGAATTAAACAAAACATGCAGTGGGCATTTAAAAATCAGCCTCCAGATCCCAGAGGAGAGTAGAAGCTCTGGTTCAAAGACATAGATATTTGTAAAAACGGCCTTTTAGTCAATTTGTCAAACTACGAAGGCTCGTATTATGGAATATCTCTTGAATCTGATTGGCTGTGTGTCAGACTACAAACTGCATATCTCCCAGACCTGAATCAAAAAGCTCAATCAGAAGTAAAAGGTCTAGCTGTTCAGCTGGGAGCATTAATGAACAAATATCACAAAGAAATACACAAATTTGTCATGAATGATAGAGAAAATGCAGAGCTGGAACTCACTCCCAGCATCCAGCTTCGATCAAAATACCATTTAGGGAGCAAACATAAACCATCACCCACGAATTATTAGAAGATTTGTTTATGTTGATGTAGAAAAGGAGCTCCGTTAATATTAATGTAGTAGTGAGCCGACATTTAATTCAGAAACCTGCTGCATCTCGTCTTTATTAACATGAATGAATGATCTGGAGGAGTTTATTATTGGTGTTTATCACACTTAACACCAGCCCTATTAGGATGAGACCCAGGTGCTCTATTTACCAGTAAACGTTGTGTTATTAACAGGTTTACAGTGATGGATCCCAGTAAATATGGTCACCATTTAAGACTGAACTGAATATTCATTCAGCCCCTCATTATTTTCCAAGTTATTACGCTCCACACGTTTTTCTGATTCAGATGTTATTGCAGGTCAACCAGAGATGCAGTTTTTAACAGGATCATGTTTTTAAAAATCATTTTAACACCTGAAAATTCTGATCGGGTTAGTTTTCATTTGACATGAATTTTTTACAAAACAAAGCCTGTCTTTAATAATAATCTTGTAGAAGCTGATATCATGTAGCGTTATTATAGATGCATCGTTAGAAAGCTATAGCCTGGAAATCTAGACGGAGCGTAGCAGAAGCAGAAAGATTTTGCTCTGCATGTCGGTCTAGCCACGCTCCATAGGAGCCTCAGCAGGTCTACCACTGGCCCGATCACTAATGTGTTACACCAAGCACAGCTCTCTATCGGTTTGGTTTCGATGCCGGGTCCAAGACTCTTCCCCTACAACTAAAGGGGCAGCAGTAGCTCAGGAGGTAGAGCAGGTTGTCCAGTAATCAGAAGGTTGCAGGTTCGATCCCGGCTCCCCCCATAGAATGCTGCTGTTGTGTCCTTGGGCAAAACACTTAACCCACCTTGCCTGCTGGTGGTGGTCGGAGGGACTGGTGGCGCCAGTGTACAGCAGACCCTGCCTCCGTCAGTGCACCCCAGGGCAGCTGTGGCTACACTGTAGCTCATCCCCACCAGTGTGTGAATGTGTGGATGACTGATTGTGTTGTGAAGCACCTTGGGGGGTTGTAGAACCCTAAGAAGGTGCTATACAAATACAGGCCATTTACCATTACCATTAAAGTCTGCACAGAGTTTGGAACATTTCAAATCCCTACTTATAACGTACTTTAATAAACTGGCTTTTATGGCATGTTCAATTTTAGTTGAGTGCTTTTTATTGTTGTGTGGTTTTATGTGTTGCACCATTATGTTTGTGACTTTTATTTTACGTTTTATTATACTGGATAGTTTGTTTTTATGCTGATTCTTATTCTGTTCAGCACTTTGCGGTTGCTCATGTAACTGGAAAATGCTACAAAAAAACTTACCTTGACCTTGGTAAATGGTAAATGGCCTGTATTTGATAAAGCACCTTCCTAGAGTCCTAGAACCCCCCGAGGCAGAAACAGCCATTCACCCATTCACACCCACATTTACACCCTGGTGGTGATGAGCTACATTGTAGCCACAGCTGCCCTGGGGCAGACTGACAGAGGTGAGGATGCCGAGCACAGGTGCCACCGGTTCATCTGACCACCACCAGGTGGGTTAAGGACACAACAGCAGCATTCTCTGCTGGCAGCCAGAATTGATCCTACAACCCTCCAGCTACTGGACAACCCACCCTACCTCCTGAGCTGCTGCTGCCCAGGTGGGTGAGATGATGCAACGGACAACAAAGATGGTGACAGCACATTTGAAATGACTCTAGCATCAACTTTGGGCTATGTAGACTTGGGCTTTTGTTTGAGTCAAGAACAGATAGAAGTACTTAAGTTATTTATTTAGAAAAAAGGATGTATTTGCGTCTTCTTCAACAGTGTATGGTGGACTGCCCCGTAGACTGACATGTGTAGCGGTGAGTACGTCATGTTTGTTGTCCAGTAGCATGTGGAGGAAAGCCTCATCTATACTTCTCCGTCTGCGTCGGTACGGAGACACGCAGCGCCATTTAGGATTGGTGCAAGGGCTCTTCTACGGGCTCGCAGAGGGTGACGGAGACATGCCCAACTTTTTAACTATCCATCGAAAGTGACGGAGACTGCAACTTTGTGATTGGTCAAGACGTCGCGTCCTTTAAATTCCTCAACAGCACCGCCATTGCCCTCTCAAAAAATAAAGAGAACTAAAGATATTTAGCAGCAGATGCGGAGCAGATTGAAGAACGCCTTATGGAAAAAGTCTGCAAATATCAACGTCTTTTAAAACTCTGTGGAAGTTTTGATTCTTAAATTTGTCAAAAGTTGCGTATTCTTTAAAAGATGGATTCCTAGATCATCACATCAGAACTCATCCAGTAGTTTTTATTCACCCAAAGTCTCTGGACTGTCTGGAGACCCCTTCAGAATTAATGAAAGTGAAGCTCCTCCAAGGTTTCCACAGAGGAACCCGTTTGATGAACGATTCTGAGTGAAAATCAGAATGCTTCATCACATTTAGAGGTGGACGCTTGGGAAGGGAAGAGAGTTCAGCTCCCTGGTGTGCGGTACTTGTAAAACTAAACGTATTTAAATGCTGTCGTTTTTAACATCAGTGAGAGCACGCTGGCACAGTGACTCATAAAAACCCAAAGTATAGGGAGCGTAGCTGGGAGATAACAAGAGCTACTACTGTAGACAGAGGTGATGACCCACCCTTTTTCACAATGACAGATGAGAGAAAAGGAGTGTACTCGTGTTCCTGATGAGCAACGCAGAGTGTCTGTGCGTCCAACGGCTGTCGTGACCCCAGAGTCAAGTGGCCACACGGAACAAAAAAGCTGCAACACATGAAATGAGCTCGGGCTCTGGTGTTTTGGTGTTTATCAGACATTTTTATGAGAGTGTGTCTTTTCTCTGTTTTTCCACTTCCTTGCAATAAATGGAGGAATTTGTGTTTTCCATTTTAGGCATTGCATTCAAATGAATGTAAAAAAAGTACTTTTGTAATGTTATGTTATGATGCAGCAGCCTGAATAAGCCCCACAGCACAGAGAGCAGTGGGGGACAGGGAGCCAGCCACCAGGCATGGAGGCAGGCCAGCAGCATCCCCCAGAGCCCCCCCACCCAGAATCAATGTAGACCAGACCCTTCATAAATACCAGAGTGAACACAAGACACTTTTTAACACGTTAATAATCACAAACATGATGATCAAATACAAATGAGCTAAAGAAAATCATGTTTTTTTTGTTATTCCACTTTGTGACATTTCAAGTTTCTTTTGAGTTCAATAGTTGATCTTATGAAATTTAAATTCTAACCTTTACTTCTGTTTTTCTAAGTGAACAGTCGAGGGCTGTCATCCCGTCCACAAATAGCTGCATACACAAGGACTAGTCTGCGTTTCAGAATACTAATAGGATGAAACAGTTAGCATCAGTGGGAGTCCCAGACTTTAACACTGATTTCAGCTGGAATCATTAATGGACCACTTTCTTGATTAATGGGGCAAAATGATTTGCATTTCCAGAAGGCTCGACTTTATTTTGCTGAGGTGGAGTGGGGCATCCAGCGTGATTGTTGAGTATGTTTGTAGATTGTTGAACTAATTACGGTGGCCCTGAAGGGTCAGTGAAATACAAAAGCCACAACAGGACAACAGCTGCAGCAGAAGTCATATTAAAACAAAAGTAAAAATAAAAATGAAATGAAATAAGGTAGCATGAAATGGTGTTGGGTGTTTTCCTGAATTTAATATTTTGCGTGATGTAGGATCTAACATGACTTCTGCTTTATATTATTTTAGTTTATTATTTTACTTCCACTTGATGATTGTTTCTGTTGTAGCTTTTGTCATTGTTTAAGTTTGTGGGATAATTTCCACCTCCAGTCCCTTAGCAGCTTAACACCAGCCCCACATAAGTTTTAACAATAAAGTACATACTGTCGAAAAATAGCTGCATAAAGTTAAATTGCAGCGAAATAGAAAACAACACGTTACACCATAGTTTTATAAATAGCAGCATTAAACTAGCAGATAATATTACCCATGACACAAAATAGAAGAATAAGGTCAAATTTGGTAGCAGGCTCTGTTTGGCACTTTGATGTTAGAAAAACACAATATGGCAGTGCAGAGGTCCTGTTCCAGTGAGGTGCAGACAGAGGAGGCACTGCCTCAGGACTTTCACACTGGAAAAGCCTCCATTGGGACTGAAGTCAAACACTTCGCCAAAGAAAAGTGGGAGAAAATCCCATGGCTATGTGAGAGACTCATTAGATTACAGATGTTGCTGCAAACCATCTCTTCAAATCTCTGTACATTTTCACTTGAAAAATGTGTAAAAATTGAACATTTTCAACAGAATTTTAAATTTTTATTACGATTCTACTAATAGGAGTTTAAACATTGGTTATTAGTATTTTATATATGTTTTGTTTATCATTTAAAACAAGTAAAGCAGATGAAATCATCTGAATTAGATTTTAATTCAGAGTTTAATCTTCTCAAGTTGCAGCTGTCTCTGTCTCCTTTAGAAAACGAGTGTGTGTTGATTGTGCTGCCAAGAGTGATGGTGTAACACCAACAAACTGCAGGTGTAAGAGCCTGAGCTCATAGATGATTCTGAAACCACAGAAAAGGAACAATAACTGACACAGAGGGAAAGACACAGAACAGTCCTTCTATCTGTCTTTCCCTTCATTTCTCTGTTGTTGACCATAAAAGGCATCCATAAAAACAGCTGAGTAGAAGCTGGGAGCCATGAAACACATAAAAGAGAAAAATGATCTCCTAATGAGCATAAAGTACACAAACCAGTAGAGCAGAGGACAGCAGATAAAAAAACCCAAAAGCTTCAGTATAAACATCAAAGATATGAATGCGCGTGTGTGTGTGTGTGTGTGTGTGTGTGTGTGTGTGTGTGTGTGTGTGTGTGTGTGTGTGTGTGTGTGTGTGTGTGTGTGTGTGTGTGTCTCAGTACACAATGAAACTGTCACATAGTGATTAAGCTGCTGATCAGTGTCTGATTATTTCGTGTTCTGGTTTAAATGATCTTATGGTTACATAAGTGGTGCCGTGTGTGTGAACCATTAACCTAACCTTAAATGTATTAATTCTAAAGATTTATATATCAATTAGAATAATGGTTGATCAATAAAAGAGATAATATTTTAGTATCTTGTATTAATACCTTTTTTTCAGTGTGTTATGGTTACTTAATATATGTGTGGTTCTAGAGTAACTAGCATTATAGTTAGCTCCTCTATCACTTCTAGTATATTAGCTACAATTTTTGATTATGTAACTAATTACACCGAACACGTGAATGATTCAGCGTTGCTCAGTTATAAATAATCACTGTCTTATTTCCTGAAAAGTATCAAAACAGGGAAAACTTTATTTCATCAATACAGATATAGAAAGATTTTAAAAGTCTGTGTGTGGCACGATATTAAGAATTGAAAAAAGCAAAAACATTCAGTCTGTTTATCCAGGTCTGGGTCACAGGGGTCACAGCCCCCTTCAGAGATGCCCAAACCGCCTTCTCCCCTCTGCAACCTCCTCCAGCTCCACCAGTGGGATCCCAGGGTGTTCCCTGGCCAGTGTGGTACTTGTTTTGTTGAACTGTACTTTGTCTCGCCCTTCACCTTGAATGGAAGACCTTGCCGGGGGCAAAACCCCCATCGAACAACATCTAGGATCATTTGGGCACTCAAACTAAAAAGAACACATAAATGTTTTTGAAAGTGAAACATTGAAAACAGTCCAATGTGTTTATTTTCTGTGTGGGAGTGAAATGATTATTTGGCTGGCTGATTACAAATCCTGTTCTCTTGGTCAGAGACAGAACTTGTTTTGATCTCTAGTAACAAGATGGATATGGATCACTGATATTCTGATGTAGACTGTTGGGTTACACAGTCAAGAAATGTATTTTCCCGTGTGTGACATCACAAACGGAGACTTTTTAAAACAGCTCATTTTAGACACATTATTCCTACAAATAAAACACTGACAGAAAACAGATGGATGTTTTTTTCCACATTTGGAGCATCTATAGAGGCAGCAGAGACCCACAAAAGGATGCAGAAGGTGAGTTTTGCATAGCAAGTCCTCTTTAAATCTTTGAGATTCAGACGGTTTGACTCCTTTGATCAATAAGCGCAGTGGTAAATTAAAAGTAAACAAAACTTCTCTCACATTGACTCACAACATCCCGTTGAGTCCTCTTGTGTTAGTGTTTGGTTTCCTGTTGTCGTATCAGACTTGTGCGTCTGCTGTCAGCCATCGATGTGACCTGGCAGCCCTGATGTCACGAGAGCACAAGCGTCTGAGCGAACGTCCAGCAGACATTTAAAGAAAACCGGGTCTTTTAATTAAACGAATGTTTGTCTGCATGTTGCTGCATATGTCAGGATGCAGTCACACTAATGACACATCTACTCTGAATAATTAATGCTCATAAACATCTTGAGAGGTGTTAGGTTTGTTCATCGTTTTCTCACAGGTTTAGAAAAATGCTAATGTGTCCCAGAAGCATAAATCTGCTCACTAATATCACTACAAGCTACACGGATTCAAGAATAACCTGAAACTCCTTCAGACTCCATCAGCAAGTGTAACATCATCCCCCTTCTTATCCTGAATCTCATTCTGAATCAAATTCTGTGCAGTAACATGTAAAAAGTTTGTTCTGACAAACAGAATCTGCCTCACTCACACAGACGCACACCAATAAATGAACGCGACATCTTCATGTCATGTCACCTTGCTCCACATCCCTCTGATGACGCAGGGGAAAGGAGCGGCGATGGCTAAATATAGCCTGGTGCTGGAAATGTCATCAGTCACATGAGCAGGTAAATAACTTCAGCGTGTTTGTAAACCTGAACCGGTTCTGATCCTGTATGTGTTCAGATCTGTGTAGAACCTGCATCAGCTTCACAGCAAACTCCTGACTTTCTGCAGAGATGAGGTTCTGAAGACTCTTTATGAACATTCAGATATCATCTCTAGAATAAATATCAATTCACTGCTAAGAGAAACAATTAAAACATTTTCCCAGATCCTTCACCCCAGCGGTTCACAAAGTTGGGGTCGGGGCCCCGCTGTGGGTCACACTAGCTACACAGGGGGACTTGAGAACTGGTTTATCTTCCCTCCTGACTCTGAGTCAGAATGGTGATGAGATAAAAGCTGCTCAGAGGATGATGGGTGTTTCAGATGTGTGGTTAAAGCTGCAGTAACATAATTATAGCAGGTGAACAGGTGTGTTTATTGTGGGAAAAATCAAGAATATGTGTCAAATTCACCAAAAAGCTTTTTGATGAGAGACACATTACAGCTACACACCTTCACAAAAGTCTAAAGAAGAAACTGGCTCTGAAGTCTGATGAGCTGATTTTTCAGGTTTTGGACCCAAATACGAAGTAGAGTCTGTAGGAAATAATAAAACAAGGTAATCTTTGCTTAGAGGAGTTACTACCTTCCTTCCTTCCAGCAAAGATTATCACCAGGGAGCATCTTCATTGTTTCCAAGTTTATTGTGAGTCACCATAATAAACAGCTGTCTTCAGCCAGGCTGAAGCGAGCTGAAACAGGTGGTCCTCACAGACGCCTGATCCCAGTCAGTCAGACTCTGAAACCACATAAATCCACAGATGGTCTGAAACAACCCGCCGTGTAACTTTAAAAACTTTAAATTTTTTCAACCGAAATGATCAAAAGAGACGAGTCGGTCTGGTTTTCAGGCCTGGAAGTCTTTAATCAGACTGCAGCTTGTTACTGGTTCAGAAAGGGCTTTCTGAAAAGGTTTCCATCACAAACCAACTTTTCCCAGCTCTAAATCTTTATTTCTGCTCTTCAGCTGATTCAAGTACAAATGCTGGAATCCAAATGAGTTCTGAAGGGTAGCTAGCTATTTAACTTTCAGTCACTTTTTAAAAGCCCAGAAGGCATCAGGAGGAAATGTCAGCTGGTGTTCCTCGAGTGCACGGAGAAAATGGAATTCCATTTTATTTGACTTGATTCAATTTGCTGTCTGACAAATTGTGATAATCTGATGTAAATATTGTTGGAGATTAAAATGTCAATGATGGCATGGTAACGAGGAGGAGGACCTTCCTCACACAATCACATTCAAGGGCCCCAGAAGTGAAAGACATTAACTTTGAATTTGTTGTCCCCTGTAGAAGTGTTGATAATCACATGAAAGATGCTGCTGCTGGGAGACACTGGAGACGACCATCCACTCGAGTTGAAATCATGAGTCTAGTTCAGTGACTGGAGGGGGGGGGGGGGCTCCCATCAGTATGTTGTATATAAAACAGTTTCAATCAGACAGTAATCTGAGTGGAGATGTTCTTTTCCTTTCTGTCTGTGTTCTTTTAGGAAACTTCAGACTGTTACCCTGTTTGCTTCAAACATATTTCATGTTTATTCATCGTCCGTTCATCATTTTTCCTCTGCAGCCTCTGGTCTGGCTCCAGGGTGAGACAGCGTTTCCCCTCCAGGCTGGGTGCACCGGTACTTTAGTTCTACACTCATGAAGGGTCTGTTCAACCGTACTTTGTCTCACTCTTCACTGAGGACCAAAT